>JAQQSZ010016438.1:0-11035 GCA_028646595.1 Phalanger gymnotis
ACAAAAAGTGACCATGCCTTGTGGAATACAAATCTCATAACCAAATGCAGAAAAGCAGAGATATCAAATGCATCCCATCCAGACCACAATGTAATAAAATATATATTTAACAAAGGGCCATAGAAAAGTGGATTAAAAGTTGATTGTAAACTGGGTAGTCAAATCCCAAAGAAAAAGAGGGTCAAAGAAAAAATCAATCTTTTTTTTTTTATTAAAGAGAATGACAACAATGAGACAACATTCCAAAATCTGTGGGAGGCAGTCAAAGCAGTACTTAAGGAAAAAATCATATCGTTTAATTTATACATAAGTAAAAGAGAGAGAGAGCACAGATCAATGAATTGGTCATGCAACTAAAAAAAAAAAAAAGAAAAAAAGTAAAAATCTCCAATTAAACACCAAATATAAAAATCCTGAAAAATCAAAGGAGAGTTCAATGAAATTGAAAGTAAAACATAAAATTAGGAGCTGGTTTCATTAAAAAAATCCATCAAAATAGATAAGCAATTGGTTAATTTTATTTAAAAAAGAAAGAAAAGAAAAACAAATTGTCAGTATCAAAAATAAAAAGGGTGAATTCAACAACAAAAAAGAGGACATTAAAACAAGTGTTAAGACTTATTTCACCCAAATATATGCCAGCAAAACTGACAGTCTAAATAAAAAAGATGAATATTTGCAAAAATATAAATTGCCCAGATTAACAGACCAGGAAATAGAATACTTAAATAATCCCATCTTAGAAAAAGAAAGTGAATAGGCCTAAATGAGCTCCATAAGGAAAAAAATCCTTAGGACCAGATGGATTTAAAAGTGAATTCTACTAAATATTTAAAGGACAACCAATCCTAATACTATATAAAGTATTTGAAAAAAATAGATAGAGGAGTCCTACCAGATTCTTTTTATTATACAAGTATGGCTTGGTATCTAGACCAGGGAGAACAAAAACAGAGAAAGAAAATTATGGTCTAATTTCCTTAATGAATATCAATGAGAAAATTTTAAATAAAATACTAGCAAGGAGATTACAAAAATATATCACAAATATCATACCCTATGACCAGGTGGAATTTATACTAGGTATGCAAGGCTGGCTCATTATTAGGAAAATTGTCAACATAATTGACCATATCAGTAACCAGTACAATAGAAATCATATGATTATATCAATAAATTCAGAAAACTGACAAAATCCAATGTTCATTCTCATTAAAAAACACTAGAGAGCATAGGAAGCAGCAGAGCCTTTCTTAAAATGATAAGTAGTAGCTATCTAAAACTGAGAGCAATCATTATCTATAATAAAGATAAACTAGAAGCCTTCCCAATAAGATCAGGAATGAAACAAGATGTCATTTTCGTCATTATTACTCAGGCAGTAAAAGGAGTGCCAAGATTTAAACCAGGCCACCTGAATCCTAGCCTAGTGCTTTTCCCACTATGTTCTACTCGAGTTTCCAGTCCCAGATGACTGACTCAGCAGAAGATTTAAAACATTAGCAGATATGGTGGCTGAGTATGCTGTAGGATAACAACAAAACGACACTGGACAATAACTAATATTTATATAGCACCTACTCTGTGCTAGACACTGCACTAAGCATTATCCCATTTGATCCTTGTGGTATCCCTATTATCATCCGTATTTAACCTACCTGCTACCTACAGGATCATAATAGGAATTGAAATTGGGTGTCCTCTGGGCACCTCAAACTCTACAGTTCCAAAACAGAACTCATTTTCTTCACACACTCTCATCACCAAACCCATTCTCCTTCTCTCTTCTCCATTTTCCCTCAATACATTTGATAATCTCTCTGCTTCCCTGGCTATAATGCTTTCTCTTAAGTGTAATAGCAACTTAAATTGGTTTCATCACGGTTATATTGGGACACCCACTCAGGGTTTTGTTTCTTGAGAGTTGTGGACAAGAAGATCACCTGTAAAGGGGGTGGAAGATCACCCTCGATCACCAGCTTTGTAGGGACATTGCGTTCCATGTTTAAGATAAATCCCAGGCTCATGATTCTGTCCAGCAGCCAAGGGCAGCCCTCAGTAGTTTGCCAAGGTCCTTTGTGGCTTCCGCATTATCTTCATCTAAATATCAAGACCATGCATAAAACATTTGCTTTCACTTCAGAGAAAGTTCAGCAAACTATAGATGAAGACAAATTTATTTTCCAGGCAGATGGCATCCGGAATTACTGAACTGAGAAAAGGAAAGCTTGTTTTGAATCAGAGGGATTATTCTTCATTGCATTTTGTCCACCCCACCCCCCTTTCTTGCTGCTTTAGCAATACAGACATACACATACATTTGTTTATGTGCATATATGTGTATGTATGTATCTGTATATATGGATACACATATATATGTATATAAATACATACATACATATACGTCTAACTAAAGATATGGGTCAAGTTGGAACTTTTGGGATGGCATAGTTTATTTGGGAGGGAAAAAAATGAATCCACAACATAAATGCAGGTGCAAGGCAAAGAAATGCATTTTCTCAATTCTGTTCTTTTCCCTTTGATCTCATAAATGATTGCAAGATGCACATTTGTTTCGCATCTCTAAAAATAAATGAAAATCTCTGACCAGGAGAAAAAGGGGAGATCAGGAGGGAAGAAGGCAGCATGTTTTCATCTTCATTTTGCACATGTGGAAACTGATGTTTAGAGATTTTGCTTGACTTAATCATAGATGGGGAGCCAGTGTTAGTAAACTAGAGATCAAACCTAGATATCCTGACTCCTTTTTGGCTTTTTTCCCCTACTCTATGCTGCCTCCAGGATAGAGGAAAAGATTGTAGCTGATACCTGTATAGCTGATACGGTTTACGAAGCGCTTCACATATATCATCTCATTCAATCCTAACAACTAATGTGGGATGTAGGAAGGACAGGTATTATCATCCACATTTCCCAGGCAACATCAAATAGCTGGTAAATGGAAGATCTCATTAACTTGAAAGATAATCATATCTTTCAAGGATGTTAAGAAGGGATAATTCTACTGTACTCTGCCCTGATCAGACTACTTCTGGAGTATTGTATTCCATTCTCTGCACTACAATTACAAAGAGGCATTAAAAAATTGTTGAGGTTCTAGAAGAGAAAAACCCAAATAGTTAAGGGCCTCAGAGTGATGTCATATGAAATTTGGTTGAAGGAAAAGGGTGGGGGGTGGGAACACGTTTAAGCCCAGAGAGGAGAAAATATGGGAGTTGAGAGTATTATTTCAATATTGCATTTGAAAAGCTGTCTTGTAGAACACAGATTAGACTTGTCCTATTTGGCCCCAGACTGAAGAATTTTGGATGAAAGTTGCAAAAAGGCACACTTGAGATTAATTCCAGAAAAACAAAACCAAACAAACAAAAAACTTTTCCCCAAACCAGAATTGTTCCAGGTAAAAAAGACTGCCGTGGGAGGTCACGATTATCCATTTATTGAAAGTTTTTAAACAAAGGCTATATGACCTGGCCCTTCTTTGGTAGGTTGTAAAAGACATTCTTTTTCAGGGGCTTATTGGTTGGAATAGATGGCCCTTGAGGTCCCTTATATTTCTCATATTCTCAAATTCTGTGATTTTTGACTGGATAAGACCTAAGAATATTGTTCCACCCAGTCTATGACTGCTTCAATCAGTTGGTAATCTCAACCCTAAGGTCAAGGTCATGGATGTGGCCAGTCCATTAGTGTAGCACTTAAAGTAACTGTATTTTTTAGCCAGAGTGTTCTTTCAAATTCCTGTCTAAGTTGTCTGAGATATGAACTCTGTTGGCCAGTGAAGAGCCTATCTTGACTGGAAAAACAAATTTCCTCCTTTGGCGGGGGGTCAATATAATCATATCGCCCATATACCCAGACCCTGAACCTGAATATGCCTGGGTTTACTCATCCTAGGCCTGATTCTCTGATCTTCCCTGGGCTTCCCCGGGCATACCTCTTGCAGACATCGTGCATAGAAAGTCCTGAAGACTCAAAGTCTTTTAATTGAATTAAACCCAATAATTATTTGTTTAGTGTTTACGGAGTGCAAGAAACTATACTATGTTTAGTAATATAAAGACAGGGAAAAAAAGAAATAATCCATGCCCTTGGTTGGCTTACATTATGTTAGATGGAATAAGCAAGAACTATACATTTGCAATTTAATTAAACATTTACAAAATTCAAGCAATAAACAGTCCTTGTCTCAAGGAATTTACATTCATTTTTCCCCATTTTACCATGCTGTCTCTCAAAAAATACATTTTATAATGCCTTCCCATTCATAAAGCCCTTCATCAGTTACCTGACTGGATTTGATGCTTTGGAAGCTCCTTTGTAGGTGATCTGATTTATTCTGAGTGCTGAAGACCATCCTGGGAATTTAAAAAGAATATTTTCTGGCTACCACTTTGATTCAATTCAAGCATTATTAAGGGCCTACTATGTGCCTGGTCTTGTGAGGGGCACTGGTGATACAAGTACCAAAATGAAACAGTCTGTGTCCCTGAAGATAAGGGGGTACTCATAACTGGGGAAAGGCTGAATAAATTATGGCACAGAGAAGTAGGGGATTACTACTGTGTTGTAAGAAATGACAAAAGATATGATTTCGAGGGAAACTGGGAAGATTTATATCAACTGTTAGAAGGAAAGGTAAGAAAAAGGAGGAAATATATTCTCTAATAATCCTGTATAAAAGAAACACCTTTGAGAGACGGAAGAACTTCAATCAATGGAATGATCCACCAGGATTCCGAAGGAGTGATGCTGAAGAATGCTACTCGTGTCCTGAAACAGAGCTGACGCACCCGGCATGGAGGAGACACACACTTTGAGGCATGACCACTGTGAGAATTTGTTTTGTTTGACTGTGAATATGTTTTATAAAGGTTTGGATTTTCTTTTTTCCCCCTAAGGAAACAATTCCTGTCCTCAAGGAGCTTAGATTTTACCAGAGGAAAGAACAATACACAAATAAGCCAATAAAATTGTAATGTGCAACTGCCAGAAACAGAGGCAACATGGCCGAGTGACTGGAGAGCTGGCCTTGGAGTAGAGAAGAGCTGAGTCAAGGCCCCACTGTGATATATTCTATCTGTGCCTAGGATACTGTGAGTGCTTAATAATTGCTTTTTGACTGACTTGACTATGTGATGCTGAGCCAGACACAAACAGGATTCTAACTCTGCAGGGCAGGTGCCAGACAGCTTGGAGTAGAGTTTCCTGCCTGGGAGTTGGCTTAACCTTTGCAATCACAAGTCCAAATAAACGAAAAGGGCCAGGCCTTGTGTTAGACTCTTGCCATACAAAGATAAAGACGGAATGGTTCCAGACCTCAAAGAATTTATATTCTACTCAGAGGAATCATTCAGGAAGTCCATCTGCAAATATCAACTGGCTTAGTGGTGAAGGCACAGGACTTGGAGGCTTGTAGTCGGGGATATCTAGGTTCAAATGTTACCTTATAAACTCACTATTTGTGTGACTGGGAAAGCCGCTAACACCCCCCAACACCCCTTGTGCAGTCCCTTGCACCTCCCTTTCCTCCACTGTAAAGTGAGGAAACAATATGTTCAAGATCCTTTTCAGCTTTAAACCTATGCTTCTTTTCTCTTGCTATGCAACCATCCCATTACTACTTTAGCAATAATTTTTTGTTTCTCATAATCTATTTTCCCAAGGTAGGCACTCTTGTGGTGGCAGCAGCAGTAGTTATAGGCATTTTCTACATGGTGGCGGTGGTGGTGGTAGTAGTATCAACAGTAGTAATGCTAATAATGATAACCACTTTCATATTGGACTCCAAGGCTTACAAAGCTCTTCACCCATTGTGTTATTTCATGCCACACTTCCAACAGTCTTTTGAAGTTGGTGATGGAATTGTTCCCATTTTACAAAGGAGGAAACTAAGGCATAGAGAGTTTAAATGACTTGCCCAGGGTGGCACAGTAAGCGCCCGAGATGAGATTCATACCCAGGTGTTCTTGACCCCAAGACGATTTTGGAAACTTTCATCAACTTTTATTCCACTCTAAAAAATTCTTTGGATTATAACTATTTGAGTTCTTTGATTAAGGTCCCTCCTTCTCCCAAAAAAACCCCTACTTTTATTTCTACTAACACCTCAAAATGAGGCAAGGTAAATGAGTTTCTCCTGATGTGGTAGAAAGTGACAGACATGGGAGGCTAGGCTTGTGGCTACTTGGATCCCCATCTCTCTCTTCTCATCAATAAAACACACTTAACACATTGCTCTCATGCTCTGATTGTTGTACTTACATGCCTTAATTCTCCTATTAAATCCAAATTGTATTTGTATTTAAATGGAAATTGCACTTAGCATATCCTTAGTGCTTGGATGATGGAATGCTTAGGATTTTAAATTACTCCCAGGGATAACCCCCATGAGGTGGAATCCAGGGCTTCCCTGATGGGGAGAAAAGAGGAGGATGCAGGAGTCAAAGCCATAGCCTGAGGACACCCAGAGAGCAGCACAGCTTGGAGGGGATTTCTCTAGTGCAAAGTCCCATATCAGTTCCTCCATTTGAGCATCCAATTTACAGTAATGACTTACAGTGCTAGAGTTGAAGTGTTTTTGTGAAATTCTGCCTACATTGTCAAGAACTTGGCTGATTATTATGTTTTGATGCAGTTTTTATGGCTTGTATTTTCAACAGAAATTGGCCAATCCTAGCCCTCATGAGTATCTTATAGCATGCCTGACTGATTCAATCCCTCTGTGGACTTTGGTACATGCACAGGACAATCTGCCTGCCATAAAGCCCTCGTGGATGAGGCAAGAAAGCCTGATTCTGGAGAGACGTAATGGTGTGTAATGGAAGTTCTTGATCCCCAGTGTGGAGCATGCACAGACATCCTCTAACTGGTTCTGGTCTGCTAAGTGGTGATCCAATGCACTGTTGCCTGGCTTTTGAGCTCAGAATGGATACATTCAAAAGAGATTAACTGGCCAAAGTCTATGTTCTTTCCTTCATTCCTGTTCAATTGCCGTTTAGGTGAGAGAGATATGTTATAAGCTCCTAAGTGGGGAGAAATCACAGGAACTCAGGGCTCACTTAGGACTGATAGATGGTCCATAAATACAGATCACTGTTCTTTGCTTCTTTATATGTGGTCTGTCTTGCTTTAAAGTGAGGGGTTATTGGAGATGGCTATGCACTTGTGAGCTTTAAAAGGTCATAATAGTGAGGGTTAGAAACTTGGGAGTTCAATTCCATGCTAGAATTTTCTGGGAGCCAGATGGTGAAGAGTACAAGCTCAAATGATGCATTTGACCCAGCATAAGTCACAGGCAGTGAGTGATTTCCTCCATCAGATGAGCTAAATTCAGAAGTGAACTTGGTGAGGCAAATTCTATGGATAAACTTCAAGTTTCAATGCACTTTCTTGGGAATGAAGATAGTATAGGGAAGAATGAGTCCTTGGGTAGGAAATGTGTATATACATACATACGTACATATATGTATGCACATATATGTGTGTCTATATATACATATGTATATATACATACATATATGTATATGCATCTATGTGTATGTATATATGTATGTATTTGCTGTCTTCCCAGTAAATATCCCTTTCTAAAAGCAAATTTTAGTAAATTCATTAAATAATGCTGAGTGACTCATCAGTAAAACAATATTGTGGAGAGTATATTGGAATGGGGCTACACCTGGTAGTATGGAGGAAGCCATTCTCAAACTCCCATCAGGATCAGCTCTGAATGACTCAGTTCTTCTCGGCAAGAGCTGAGACAAGTACAAATAGCTCACAAAGGAAGGGAAGGTCTCTGAATGCAGATTGAGGAGTATGTATACATTTTGTACTTTATTCTTTCTTGTGCTTTTTTCTCTTGATCTGTTTCTTCTTTCACACCTGGGATTAATATGGAAATATTTTTTACATGATAGCCCATGTATAAATTATACCAAACTGCCTACAATTTTCAGAAGAGGGGAAGAAAGGGAGGGAGGGAGAAAAATTTGGAACTCAAAATCTTGCAAAAATGAATGCTAAAAATTTGTCTGACGTGTTACTGGGGAAAAATAAAATACTATTAAACTCAAAAAAAAAAAAAACCTCTGTTCAGGACCATGACTCATGTGTAAGAGTAGAAATTGGGATGAAGATAAAAACTTCATAGAAAGAAATAATAACCTAAATTTGGAGATGGGTTCTCTCTACTAAAGAAATAGATTTAGAGTCAGAGGACCTAACGGTCAGCGCAGTCCAAAAATGGAGTGGGTAGCCTTCAGACATATCCCGCCTTGTGAATTTTCCCATTGAGGTACTTAATAAAAGTTAATTGCATTAGACTTAATTCAATTCAAGGAGATAATATATTCAAAGTGTTTTTGTGGAAAAAAAGCACACACTGGATGACATGTAAGCATTATTATTCATAGGGAAATGGACTATTATTATTGTTATTATGATTTTCCTAAACATGAAGTTGAAATTGCATGACTTCATTTCAGTGTATCCCCCTATGAGTTTCAAAGTCATCTTTCTTCTTTCCTCTCCTTCTTGTTCCTTTTTCCTTGCACCTTGACATGATTCTCTAGGGTTTCCATATAAGAGAAGAATTTCCAGGCTTGTGTCTCTTTCTCTCCCTTGAGTATTCAGGACTGCTATTAATGTTTCTTAATTAGAATGATATTTATCATTCTCTAAAGACTTCCTTCCTTGCCTCCAACCCCTGGTGGATTTTCTGAAGTCTCTTGTATGTGAATGTACCACACGTTCTTTAGATTGCTGTAAAAGGCTCTTTGTCTTTAAAACATGCCGTGGCTTTGCTATAATTCCTCACTGCAATTAGGACAGAAGATATGAAAAATGTCAACAAGAATAACAGCTGGATCATTGACAGAGAACACATACTGTAGTCACTTAGAATATTTAGGGACAAGGAAAGTGATATAAGGAAGCTTGGTTAAGTAAAGGTCAGCCTTGCCGAACAGGCAAGTCAATAAAAGTACACCAATTCCTTACAGAATCTTAGTTGAATCATTTGTAGGTCTCTGTATTCTATTTTTCTCAATATTCAAAATAACTTTAAGTCAAAGGAGAAGAGATAATAACACTTATTGTAGGCTTGAATTCATGTCATACCAGAAATACTCCAGAAAAAAATATGAGTATTTACTAAGAAAGCAACTGGATTCTGACCATCGGGGTCAATAAAAATAAAAAAAAAATAGTCAAGAAAGGATCAAGGGAAATTCTCATCTTAGAATTGTCTTCCTTCTTTTTCCTCATGAAATGAAAATCATTGAAGTTCTGATTTTGGCAAAAATTGCAAAGCACTGTTTAAAATAGAGTTCAGTTAAATTCAATACAACATGCATTTATTAAGTGCCTGTTATGTTCTAGGCAGCATGCTATCCACTGGGGTTACAAAAATCAAAACCAAACCAAACAATCTCTTCTCTTAATGAGCTTACATGCAATTGGAAGAGAGGATAGAAATAAAACAATGAAAATAGGAGTCTTTGTTCTAATTAGGTCAAGTAAGACAATTCTGTAGTGTTGATTCTATTTGGTCCCATTCACTGAGAATGGAGAGCACTCCTATTCAGTCATCTCACTGCCAACATGGCTTCATACAAGTTGGCAAAATCATTTTCTCAAGGCAAAAACCTGATCATGTCACTTCCATTCATACAATTACTTCTATGATAAAATGTAAGCTCATTTGCCAATCATTTGGGGCCCTCAACAATATGGTGCCAAGGCACCTTTCGTACTTTTTTTTATTAATCTTCCTACCTGATCTCTGATAAAATCAACAAATATGTATTAATCACTTGCCATGTACCAAGAAGTAGGTTAAGTTATGTGGATACAAAGAAAGGCAAACATATAGTCCTTGCCTTCAAGGAGCTCCTATTCTAAAGAGGGAAACAACATGAAAACAACTATGAATATTTAAGATATATACAGGTAAAATTAGAGACAGTCTCAGAAAAAAAAAGGCACCAACACTGAGTATGACTGAGAAAGACTTCTTGTAGAATGTATGATTTGAGTTGAGACTTGAAGGAAGCCTGGGAAACTAAGACTCTTAGATGAGGAGAGAGAGCATTGCAGGCATGGGAGAGAGCCAATGAGAAGACACTGAGTCAGAAGATTGAGTGTTCAAGAAAAAGCCAGGAAGCCAGTGTCACTTTGGTATAGAGTGTTTGGAGTGGACTAAAATATAAGAAGACGTAATGTAGGGAGTGGCAAAGATATAAAAGGTGGTAAAAACTAGATGATTTTGTATTTGATTCTGGAGTTAGTTGGGAGCCACTGGAGTTCACAGAGTATACTTCAGTCAGGGGACATTCTGGTCTTCATACCTACTTCCAAGCTGCTGAGAGGGACCATTATTCCAGTTCCCACTCAAATATGCAGATCAGGTCCCCCAAAGTACCTACTGAGCATTTCTTTTTTCAGGAATCTAGGAGGAAACCCTGAAGGGTTGTGGCTTTCTAGTGGTAACAGCAGCATGCATGAGCCCCCACCTGTGTCATTCCTATTGATAACCAGCCAAACTTTATTAGCTTTTTTGCAAAGAGCATTTATTAAGATACTTTAAGAAAAGGAAAAGAATCTGTGTGTTCTAAAATGTTTGTTATCAGCTCTCTTTCTGGTAACAAAGAACTGGAAATTGCAGGGATGCCCATCAATTGCAAAATGGATAAACTAGTTGTGGCATATGATTGTGATGGAATACTACTGTGTTAAAAGAAATTATGAACTTAATGATATTAAAAGAACATGGAAATACTTGCATGAAATAATGAAGTGTAAAATGAGCAGTACTGAGGGGGCGGAGCCAAGATGGCGACTGGAAAGCAGTAACTGGCGTGAGCTCCCCACCAAGTCCCTCCAAAAACCTATAAAAAAATGGCTCTGAACCAATTCTAGAACTGCAGAACCCACAAAGTGGCAGAGGGAAGCAGGGCTCCAGCCCAGGACAGCCTGGATGGTCTCGGGGTAAGGTCTGTTCCGAACGGAACTCCCA
>JAQQSZ010016439.1:0-11035 GCA_028646595.1 Phalanger gymnotis
ATGAGCTTATTTTAGCAATGGCCTATAAAAAGAACGCATACTTCTTTGTTCTGTGTAATAGAGATGCTGAGTTTTTCTTTTCAATTTTTAGGTATTGAAGGTGGAGCTGTGCAGGTCAATGGAGCAAAGGGATCATCTCCTTCTGCATCTTATAAGGTTCTTTTCCTTTTTTAAATTTCATCAGGAATTTAAATGATGGTGCTCACACAGACCAATTCTCTTACAATGCAATGGAGATTATGCATTAGGTTTGAGTAATTTTTTTTTAATTTGCAAAAAGCATGGTTTTGGGTGATAAGGCCATTAGATCGATGTCTTTATATATTGGAAAAAATTGGGTTGGAATACTTTGAGTCCAATTTTGTGTCATGTTCCCTGTGGGTGAAGTTAGAGGACATTCCTGGTATAAGAAACAACCTAAAACAAGAGCGTAGAAACTGTGAAAGCCCATAGTGTGTTTTGGAAATTAGAGATAGTATAATTAACTGGTCTGTAAAGGGGAATGGTGTAAGAGAAAACTGGCAATGTAGGCTGGGTCTTTGGATACAAATGGTTTCCATCCTCTGTTACCGTTCCCTAATACACTACTCTAGAGAATGAAATTACCCTTTGTTGTTTTCTCCACAGTTGGGCATCATGATAGACTAAAATTGTTGGTGAATTACTCAATTCTTTTGGCAATCCCTATAGCATACACATAGCCTTACTGAGTGCAGGTTTCTTTTTCTTTCTTCCTTTCTTTCTTCCTTTCCTCTTTCCTTCCTTCATTTGTTTGTTTGTTTGTTTGTTTCTTTCTTTCTTTCTTTCTTTCTTCCTCTCTCTCCCTGTTTCTTTTTTTTGGCAACAGCTGAGAGTGTGGAAATGAGCAGTTTATTTATTTTAGCCTACGCAGCCATGTTTCCGTGATTCAAAATTGAAGCAGGAATCTAAAAGAAGGCAATTATGGTAAATTTGAGAAATAGGGGTACAGAGAATACCCCATTTTTTGATATTGAAAATAATGTTTAATTTTTAAAGTTGATAAAAAGAATGCAAAAAAACCCCGAAGATTTAATTATAAACATTGTTTTATAAATACTATGTAATACATGGGCTTCCTTATTTTAATTCCGTTTGTGAATGTGTCCAGAGGTGGAAAAAGTGATGCTTTCATCAAATATAACTTAAGAATGATAATAAAAATGAGAAAACAATGTTGAACCTAAAAGGCTGATCATATTCTTTCTCATTTAGAAACTAACAAGGAGAGGGAACAGATACAGAGACTTTTAAAAAATTAACACAGACCACCTTGATTTGTAAAGATTATGTCTGTACATTTCCCAATATGAAACCATCATTACCTAAAATACATTTATAGTGCCCAAATAATACAATATCCTGGGTGGTGCACAAATCACCATTTAAATGGTGATATCTCTAATTCATTATAAATAATGTAATGTAAGCATCTTGAAGGCAGGGGCTATTTTTCACTTTACTTTTATATCCCCAGTGCCTAGCACAGTGCCTTGTAGTAGATGTTTAATAAATGCTTATTGAATTAAATTATTATCATCTAACATGCATCACCTTGAATATATTCTAGGTATACAATGGTAAAGCCATTTCATTGATTTCATTTTAGCGAAAACTTTTCTAGAACAAATTGAAATTAACTGCTCTTCAATAGCTTTATAATAAACACCAGAAGATTTCAACATCTTCCTAAGGATATTATGACTTTGCCATCATTATGGAGCAGGGCTGAATTTAATTTTTGCAACCTGGAACCTCAGCTCTACTATTGCATTCTAAGATTCAGTTTTAGTGGTAGATGTTCATGTGTGTCTTGGTGTGTGAAGCATTTTTTTACACTCAATAATATCACCTATAGTGGTCATAGTATGAAAGGCCTTTTCCATATAGTATATGGAATATATGAAATAATCAATCTGAAATTAAGGTTTTTGTAAAGTAATGAGATTATTTACAAAGTAGTGGACATAATTGGACCAAGTGGAGAAAAAAATTGATTTTCTTAGAGCTTTAAAAGCCATGAAACACTTTAAAACTTTCACTAAGTTCAGAAGCAAAGTTAATTAGACTCACAATTCACTTTTTTAATTGATGGAAACATTTTACAAATTTTTGCTTTTTTTTTCTTTTGCTTTCACTGTTTGCTCAATGGAATTTTAAAAATTAATGCTTAACTGTTAATTAGCTTTTGATGTAGCCTTTCTCTGTATCATCTTCTAGGTAATCTCTAAAAGCCTTTGAAGCTCTATAGTTTTATGTTCCTAATTTTTGTTTTGCAGACAAGTAGATGCTTTCCCAAATAGATCAGTTCCATGTACGGGGCTTAGCTCTTCTTTACATGGATATTTTCAGAGTCTGGTACATTGCCCCTTAAGACTCATGGTCTTCTAAACACATTAGCGCCCCCCCCAAATTAATCGCCGCAATGCCACTATCTTGCAGGTTACAGACTTGCTGTTTGTGTTTAGGAGAAACTATTTCTTTTTTATTATAATAAACCAAAGATGCTTCTGCACTATAATTCTGGGATATTTTATTATTAACTACAGATAAGTCCCTTGGCTTAATCTGCTAACATTTTGCCAATAGGTGAGTGCTTCTTACCTGGACGGTTTCAAGGCAACAGCTGTGTGTCCAATAGGAGGGCCAAAAGCCACAGAGAAAGGAAGGCGGACAGCTGAAAGTATTTTGAGAAGGTTGGTGTCTGATGCAGAGGTATGCATTTTCTTTCATGTTTGGTTTGTTTAATAATAATGATAGCTAGCATTTACATGTCACTTATTTTTGTGCCAGGCACTGGGCTAGGTGCTTTAAAAATATTATCCAATTGATCCTCACAACAACCCTGGGAGGTAGGTGCTATTATAATCTCCATATCCCTGTTGAAGAAACTGAGGCAGAAGTTAAGTGAGTTGTCCAAGGTCACACAGCTATTATTTCTGCGTTCTCTGCAAGTAAGTATCTCAGGTCATATTTGAATAGAGGGCTTCCTGACTTCAGACCCAAGTCTCTACCCACTGGACCACCTAGCTGCCTGATCACTTTTGGCTCTAAAACTCTGGCATGAAAGCTCAAGGCTTCCCTATAGAATTTTCAGACATGAGTCTTTTTACTACTACTTTTACTTCACCCAACTGGGAGATCAAACCACTTGTGATTTGTTTAAATTAAAGTGATTATTTAAATTAAATTTAGCATAAACCATTATGTTGAATGAACCCAATAGAGAAGGCACACCTAGGTTTTGTCCAAGAGTTCATATTCTTTGAAACAAAACATGGGTGCACAGTTGTACATAATTCTGGGAGCATCCAAAGAAATCCCAAAGGGTCATTTAGTTTATCTTGAAGTTTCAAAGCAGGACTGCAGTTCCACAAAAGCAGTTTTATTTCCTTCAAGAATATTCAGAGATGGGCTTTTCACGATCTCCTGTGGTAATGCAGTGCATAATCTCATATTTATAACCAAGCAGATCTTTCTCATATCAGTGCTAATAAATCATCCATGCCATCTCCGTAACAGAATTCTAGGAGCCTGATTTGTATATCATATGATGTATATTTAGAGAATGCTATGGAGATATTCTGACTAGGTCCTATCCTAGACCCTCTTCTTCTCTGGCTCAACCCTCTCTCTTCATAACTTCATCAGCTCCTATGAGTTTAACTAGGCAGATGGCTCCCATATCTAAATATCCAGCTCCATTCTCTCTTCTAAATGCCAGTCCTAGCCTGTTTCAATCGGACATTTCAAACAGGATGTCTCAGAGACATGTTAAACAAAGCGTATCTAAAAATGAACTTTTTATCTTTCCTCTTCTCCTTGTCCAAGCTGACCTTTTTCTGTCAAAGGCATCACCATCCATCCAGTCTTCCAGGTTGGTAATCTCAGCATTATCCTCAACTTTTCACCTTCCCTCATCCCACATATCTAATCAGTTGCCAAATCTTGCCATTTCTACCTCCACAATGTCTCTTTTACTCACACATTTGAGGCCCTCATCACCTCTCACTTTTATTATTGCAATAACATACTAATTCGTCTCCTTCCCTCATTTCTTCCTACTCAAGTGCATAACCACAAAGTGATGCCAAAGTGCTTTTCCTCGTAGTTATGGCCATGTGACTGCCCTATTTAATCAACTCCCATGGCTTCCTATGGCATCTAGAGGAGATTTTCAGCTCCTCTGTTTAGCTTTTAAAGTCCTACACAGTCTGGCCCCAACCTGTCATTCCAACCTCACTGGGCATTACTTCCTCTCTCATGTTCTTTGATCCAGGCAAATTGTGCTTCAACACATGTCACCCCATCTCCTGTGTCTCTGACTTTTCAATGGATACTCCACACACATGCCTGGAATGCTTTCTCTCTTTAACTGCCTCTCTTCATTTAAGAAGAAGCTCAAGCACTGTGTTCTACAAAACGCCTTTCCTATCCCCCAACTGCTAGTGTCCTTGCTCCAAAATGTCCTTGCATTTAACAGCTTCAATATGTTCGTATTTATTAACTTTATACATGCTGTATATATTTTTTATACATACTTCTCTCTCCCGTAGAATGTAAACTCTTTGAGAGCAGGGATTGTTTGTATCTCCTGGGCCTAGCAAAGTGCCTGGCACATAGTAAACACTTAATAAATACCTGTGGATTGATTGATTGTCCTTCACTCCCCCCAGTCTTATTTTCTCTGAATTAAATAATCCCTAAGCTTAAATATTTTTCCTTTGTTACCTTGGGCCCATTAATTATTTTCATCACCATCGTCTTATAATTTTTTTTCTCATATCTGGTTGGTAGCTATTCTTGGGCCTTTATCTGTACTCAATATGTTAATAGTCTTGTAATAGTTTTGTTCAGTGATATATTGATGGGAGAGTTATCTTGTGGCTTCTATATATTACAGTCTTATATGTGTATATGTGTGTATATATACTGTAGTCTTCCATATATATTCTACACATGGAAATAAATATGTATTTCCCTATATATAGAATGTACATGGAAGAATATAGAGTATATACTATACTGTAAAAATATTTACATTTATATTTTGAATATACATATGGAGGGCTATAGTATGTAGGAACCACAAAAGAATTAATGTTATGAAAGTCATAGCTACAAAAGCTGCTATAACTTAAAAGAAAAATAAAAGAAGTAAGTCACACCTCTCCCCCCTCCCTCCAATAGCATAAAGAAGGAGGAAATAGGGTAGGAAGGGATGAAGTGGGAATATTTTGAAAGGAAGGAATGAAGGTAGATGAAAAAATGATGTAGCAGGGGTACAGGTCCAGGAAATTGGGGCCAGATCCTGTTTTCGAGAGGGCAGAAGGTTAGAATCTTTCAGCAAGAATACTTGATTTTACTATTCTTCTTGGTCCCATTGCTACTGCAGTATCTTTGCATGATGAAATAGTGTGAATCCAGGGCCAGAGGCAGAAAGTTTGTACTGCGAGGGGCACCAGAAATAGCAAGCACCTATGGAAATTACTGGGATTAGGAGGGGTTTAGACTTCCCAAGTGTCTCCAAATGGGGCAGCATCTCTGACTCTCACTCACCATGGTTACTGGCCTCATCAGGCACCACAAGCAAAGGGATGAGGATACTGCTCTGCATTAGTTTCTTTAGTGTTTTTAAAATGAGAACTTTTTTTGTTTGCTAGAACTCGACTTATGTTTGAAGAGCTGGGCTTGGAAGATTATGGTGCTGTTCACATTCAGATTTTAGGAGCTGAAGACACATATGGGCCCCATGCAAAAGCCAGCCTAGGTGAGGTAAGTATCTTCATAAGCGGAGATTATTCTCTGCATAGTTAGTTAGAGTACCCCATCGATGGGGTCCCAGGTCCATTGATGTAGCCAACAGCAAGATCCTCTAAGCATTCTTTGCTTTTGTTTAATTGACTAAAAAAGAATCAATCACTTGTATAAAAGTGTTGAGTATATAGATGGCAACCTTGGATTTGTGGCAATAGCTTTTGTAGCATTATCTCTTTTGGAGCATGCATGTCTTTGATCTGTGTTTCCGTTAAAAGGTGTGTTTTAATTTTAATATTACCTACCTGCCTGTGCCCTTTCTTTCTTTCTCTGCTTCTTATTGCATAAGATCACTGGGGCTGAGTTTAGGCAGGTTATTATATCTTACATATGTGGTTTTCATTAAAGTCACCACATAAAATTCTACCTGAAATATAGTTTTTGACGTTTTCCAAGACTATAGTGACTATGGTGATTGCTCATCTGAAGATAAGCAGACACTAAGACTGTTCAGATCCCTGCCAGTCATGTGCACATTTCTGGTCTTTAGAAGAAAGAGACTAGAAGTTACATTTATCACCACAATTAAACTCTGTGCCTAGTCCTTCTCATTCATTCAATTAACATTTATTAAATGCCTATTCATTTTTCAGTTGTATCCAACTCTTTGTGACCTCATTTGGGGTTTTCTTGGCTTACTGGAGTAGTTCGCCATTTCCTTCTGGAGTTCATTTTCCAGATGAGGAAACCGAGGTAAACAAGGTTAAGTGAATTGCCCAGGGATCACATAGCTAGTAAGTGTCCAAGGCTGGATTAGAACTCAGGAAGATGAGTCTTCCTGACTCCAGGCCCAGCACTGTCTACTGTACCACCTAGCTGCCCCTATGCCTTCCTTTAAAATTCCATGGGCACAAATGTAGCACGCAGGTTCTCCATCTGTCTACTTTGCTCTCACTAGACGACCAGGCTGCCTCTTTTTCTGATCATACATTTTATTGATATCCTTCACGTCATCTCTTGCATGCACATCATCCATGCTACAGCTTACTGGCCCCCACCATACTTCTCTCCGTTGTGTTTTGGGTCACCAGCAAGTTTAATTCTTTGGAGATTCTAGAGTTCCGTAATTTGCAGTCATTTAGCATCATCAGAAGAATATTGGTGTTAATAAAAGATGGGCATATGTGTTAAGGAACAACTTGTGATCCCACACTACACAAACGTAATCCAGCCTGTTCCTTTCTCTATGCTGGTGTTGAAGTTAAGCTCAATTGTATACATAAGACCCACAGTGCTGTCTGGTGCCAGAAGAGAACACATTTTGAGTCTTGGCCTAATATATTGAGCATAATTGGCAGGATCTGGAGCAATGGTCTCTTGGCTCAGAAAAGACTTAGAGTACAAAGAGACCACACCCTGGCACCAGTACAGGTAATACAGGTTAACAGCACAAGTAGCAGTACAGACAGGCCCATGATAGCCCCTGGCAGATTGTTTAAAATCTGGAACTTGCTGCTTGTTCAAGCCCTGAAGTTAACCCTGTAATTGCCTTCTCATCCAGAAGCAGAAGTCTCAATGGTGACAGGGCAGAAGAGGGACACTGCCTTTATGAAACTAATTATGCCGATGGTGTGAGAGGTACTATGCTATGGGACTGACACTGCTTATCCCAGTTAGATGTGCCAGCTTCCAGAACCTCCCTGTCATTTCCATGATATCCAGTTCACTGGGGATGGGAGAGGGGGCCTCAGTGAGGAGGAAGGGGTGAGAGCATGGATTGTGGTAGGCCAAGTGTAGAATTAAACCACCATGTAGTTAGATGAAAACAGAACAGCTGGCATGAGCCATTTAGGAGCTTCTCTTGGGCGAATGGCTTCTCTCATTTGAATGCCTATAAACTCCCAATAACAATTCATTTGTTCAACAAGCCTATAAGACTTTGGCTGAAATATCTTTTCCACTACACACATGCACGCACACACACACATTCTTAAACCTCCTTTCCTATTTCCACTGTCGTATTCAAGCCATTGAGTTTCAATGTATTTCCCATCTTGTCGAGGAGGTTCTCTTTCCCTGCCTTACAGTGTACTTACTTGTATATATATTATATTCTTCTTCTAGAATGTAAACTCCTTGAGGGTAGAGATGTTTCATGAAGAGATGTGCTGGAAAAGTTTTAACAACTGGAGATCAGATGTGTGTGTGTGTGTGTGTGTGTGTGTGTGTGTGTGCGCGCGCATGTGCATGCATGGCGCACTTTTTTTTTAAAATTTATTTAATTTTTTAATTTTTAGTTTACAACACTCAGTTCCACAAGTTTTTGAGTTCCAAATTTTCTTCCCCTCCCCCCAAGAAGGCATGGAATCCAATATATGTTCTACACATTCCTTCACATTAAACATATTTACACCATAGTTAAGTCATAAAGAAGAACTATGATCAATGGAGTGAATCATGAGAAAGAAAAAACAAAACAAAAAAAAATTTATAGAAAAAAAGAGAGAGAGCAAATAGTTTGCCTCAATCTGCATTCATACTCCATAGTTCTTTATCTGGATGGACATAGCTCTTTCCATCATGAGACCTTTGGGGCTGTCTTTGAACCTTGTGTTGCTGAGAAGAGCCAAGTCTATCAAAGTCAGTCATCACAGAATCAATATGTCTGTGGTTGTGTACAATGTTCTCCTGGTTCTGCTCTTCTCACTCGGCATCGTATCATATAGGTCTTTCCAGGTTATTATGAATTCCGTATCTTCCCCGTTTCTTATAGCATAATAGTATTCCATTCCATTCATATACTCCAACTTGTTTATCCATCCCCCAACTGATGGGCATCCCCTTGATTTCCTCTTCTTTGCTACCACAAAAAGAGTTGCTATAAATATTTTTGTACATACAGGCCCCTTTCCCCCTTGTGTGAGCTCTTTAGGATACAGCCCTGGAAGTGGTATTACTGGGTCAAAGGATAATGGGATAATGCATGGTACACTCATAAGTTTAATCTGCATTATTAACATTTTTTTCATCACTTTCTTAAGTCTAAAAATAAATAAAACAATGAATCAAGTTTTGATTTGTCCATTTCCAAGGTGCAAAAACTCACACTGAAAATTTAACAATCAGCTTTCACAAACCCTACCAGCTGGTGCCAGCACAATCCTGGTTTCATTTTTGTTTTTTTTCATAACCAGCACGTAGCACAGTTCCTGCTATCCTGTAAGTGCTCAATAAATACTTGGTGAATTGAAACGGAACAATGGGAGGATATTTAGGTCCCATCCAGATTAACTTTTCTTTATTCATATATTCTTCTGCTCTGCTATTAGCATTAGATTGCAGTTGATAATATTTATAAACTTTATTTCTACATCTGTACTGAAAACATTTTAAAATTTAAGCTGCAAAATTTACATGTCGGTATATAGGGATTTTTTCTAGGTTATTTTTATAAAAATATCCCTCTAATAATTTATTTCATTTATTTCTTATCTTGCAGATTTCAGTCAGATTAGAAGTAAAAAGTAAAAAGTTGACAATATGCAGAGAGGAATAAATTCATTTGTTCAACAGATGCCTCCCAAATGCCTTCTTTGTAAATGGGCTAGGTGCTTTGGGAAAGACTAAGAAGATTAATGTTAAAATCTGAATATCGAGTGACTGTTTAATATATAAAAAGCTTCTAACTGAAAATAAATTAATTGAACCCTTAAAGGTATGGAAATATGACTAATCAAGTTGTAGAAAAGAGCAAATAAATCATTTCTGTTCAACTTTGTTCTCAAAAGTGTCAGTACTAAGTTCGGTGGTACAAATGGAAACCTATCTTCATGTCCCCATCCCATGCAGTCCTTTTCTATGTCTTCCCATAAATCTTTAGGAGGGCCCTTCTTTTTCATCCAACTCCATTCAAATACGGATTATAACAGTTCAGATTATTTGAACTGTTTTTCACCTACCTATGTTCTATTCTACTTCATGCCGCAACAATCACCAAGGCTATACTTTAAAAATATTTCATTTTTAGAGCACCTTGATTTAGGAAGACCCAGAAGTTTTACACATTTTGCTTATAAAGGGAATGAATCTCAAACTCCTTTCGTTTGATTATAGTACCGGAAAGGTTAAGAGATTCTTGTGGGTTACTTTGTACACAAGGACTTTGGAAGGATCAGATGTAAACATAAGGGCTCTTTAGAATTGTATGGAAAATATTTGATGCTTGATAAAACACAGAAACAGGAACCAGATGTAAATGTGTAAATATTTTATTTTACATAGAAATATGTGTTCTTTTAGTTTCCAGGCACTCTAATTGGTGTAATTTATACTTATTGACTATAATTAGTGGGTATGTAATTTATATTGAAAGAATGTCTTGGAAGCCAATTTAATGTAGATTATTGAGACAGAGCTTAAAAAAAGTATGCTTCAAGGAAAAAGATAAATCATTACAAATTGGTTTTTAAATGTTTCCATGTACCTTATTTTGGTCTAGTTACTTTATTATCAAATCTTAGAGACAATGGGAGAGGCAAAAATGATTATCAAATTGGCTGCAGAAAGAGCCAGAGTAAAATATGAAAGGAAAAGTAAAAAGCAAGAGCCTTCAATTATCAGCTTTATTCAAATTATTATGACTTAAATTTGGGTGGGGTTTAATTCTGCAGCAGCAGATATGGAAGGTGTGTTTGGATAGGACCTAAGATGGAATGTTTTCATTTTATTTTCAAAATAATAACTCTGTGGGAGAGGGAAGACAAGTGACATCATCTCTGTTTTACAGAAAAGGAGACTTAAGCCAGAGTAAGGTTTCAAGGTATAAATGTATATACAAATTTTAGGTATTCTGGTGTAGTGGGTAGAGCTCTAAGCTTGGAGTAAGGTAAACCTGGATTCGACTTTTATTGCAGCCCTGGGCAAATCACTTAAATTTCTTGGTGCCTCAGTTTCCTGATCTGTAAAATGGGAATAAGCACAGCTGTAGTACCTATCTTATAGAATTGTGAGGATCAAATAAAACAGTGCGTGTAAAATGATTTGTAAACCTCAAAGTATGATGTCACGGTTAGCTATCATTATTGTTAATAGATGGTTAATTTATGTGGATTCAAAAGGTGTTGCTTAGGAAACTGTAACTTTTATTAGAGTAGTCATACAACACAGCAATCCTGCCAAGTAGGAATGTCTACTTAGGAGAAGAGAGCAATGATTCTCTTTCTCTGGGATGCAATTGTGGTTGGAGCTTTCTGGGATGACC
>JAQQSZ010016440.1:0-11034 GCA_028646595.1 Phalanger gymnotis
GGGCAACCAGAGTGTACGCCATCTTGGAGTGGGGGGGGGTAGGAAATGGGGAGAAAATTTGTAATTCAAACACCTGTGAAAATCAATGCTGAAAACCAAACATGTTAAAAATAAATTAAAATAAAAAAATTAATAATTTGAAGGACAACATATAAAAAAAAAAGAAAGGCAAGAGGACAAGATGTCTATTGTGCCTCCCTTCAAGCCACACAAGGACAGCTGCTGCTACAGGAGAGAGAGCAGCTCCTCATCCCACAAGGGCCTCATAAAACATGGGGCTGTACTACACAGATGGGGCATACAGTCCTTATGTTTAAAGGGGCACAGGTTTGCTATGAGTGGTTCATGTATTGTATAGGGAAGAGTAAAAGTCAGGAGGTAGGGATTTGAATCTTGCCTTTGCTGCTAACAAACTGTTTAACCTTGGACAAGACCCTTCACCTCTCTTGACCTTAACTCTGACAATCAAAATCAAGAGGGTTGGAGTAAGGCCCCCCTCATGGTGCAAGTTCAAAGATTCTATGATCAGGCAATTGATAAATACTTGTTGATTGATTTTTTTATTAGTTATTGCTAACAGTGGTGCCAGCTGTATGTAAGGATCCAAGATGGCCACAGAATGGCTTAGAGAGCCATAGTATCTATATTCTATTGTACCTTTATCTATTTTTATTAAATATTTCCCAATTATGTTTTAATCTAGTTCAAGCTATACTTGGTAATGTTGCTGGCAGTGTGTTTGACACCTTTGATTGTTAAGACATTGGGCGATGGGGTGGGGAGAGAAGCAATGGAAGAGATGGGCAAATAAATTAATGTAGCTCGTTAAAAAAATTAACATTTGAATGCTCTCTCTCCTATGCAGTATGCTTTTGAATGAATCCAGGATTTGATTTTTTTGCAGTCTGGAATGACATAATCTTCGATCAGGGGGGAACTGCTGACGGGCAGAAGGGTGGGGATGGGAGGCAAAGAGAGATAGAGACGGTGTGACAATGCCAGACCCAATGGCATATATAACAGGTTATCATAATGTGTGCCCTTCATGTACCACTTATTAATTGTGTGACTTTGTACAAGTTACTTAACCTCTTAAAGCTCATTTCTTCTTTATTAAAATGGAGATAATGATACTCGAATTTTACACTTTGCAGGATTGTTAAGAAGGGACTGTGTAAATGGTAAATTCTTTACTGTATCTGACATCTTTATAGGACCTTCAATGTGGGTACTCCCTCTAGTGGTTCGAATCAGAACTCAGCCATGTTTCCTCATCCTGTGCATCTCTTTTCCATGTCCTCCTGCGACTCTTCCTTAAAAGACCTACCCAATCTGTTGAGGGGCCTTTCTCAAATTCTGCTAACTTTCCATGGGTACCAGTCAACACTTAAGCTATCTGTCTGTTATTCCTTGTTTTTACTCTCCAATCTACCCATCTCCTTTTCCAAATTATATATCTTTTGGATCAGGGGTCAGCATACTACATATGTGGGCCAAATCTGGCCTGTCACCTATTTTTGTACAGTGTACAAGCAAACTATGACCCATCCAGGTTTGGCCCATAGGCCATGATTTGCTGACCCCCATCCTAAGTGATATATGATATTCTCTTTTCAAGTACATGTCATTATTGGTGATATGACATAGAACAGTCATACCTACAATGCATCACTGCCATTTGGCTCACCTGCTATTTTGATTCTTTAGAGATTGTGATATTCAATGATTTGTAGACTTCTAGCATTACTGGAAGCCTATTGGTGCTAAAAGGATGAATTTCTGTTTCTTGAGAAACATTCTTTGGTAAGAACGACATCTGTTGGGGACCCTGCTATGTAGACTGTAGAATGTAGACTGAGCTAGTTTTTCCTCAAAAGGCAGGGAAGCTATAGCTGACACTTGAATGATTCAGGACACAAAGGCACAAGCTGTTGACAAGGCTTTCTGGCCACGTGGGGCATAAAATTTCAGGTTAAGAAGAGTGAGAGCTTCTCAAACTAGGTAGATTCCACTACCACGTGAGTCAGAACACCTTTCTTACTAGATATGTTTCCTCTGAAGACAAGTAATGCTGTGTGCATCTGAATCAGGATGGCATCCCTGCTGAATATCATTTGCATTCTTTGGTCAAATAAATTTCTTTTTGTAAAATGTTAAATGGTTGGAAAATGCCTCATTTCATTTTAATTCTAAGCTTTGAAGCACCAGATCAGCCTGAGTCAGACCTAGTCTAAGATACATGGGGTCATTGAAAGTGCTACCAAACTTCTTTAAAACGATTCAGTAATTTTGTTCCTGCTATTTTAATTCTGGACCTAGCTCACTGTCCACCCACAGTATCTGTCCAGAAAATATGGACTTGTGTGGCCAGATGAGACTGTGGTCCCACTCTCCTAGGACTGTTTCCTGTTAACACAACTCTGTTAAGGTTAAGGTGGAATCTGCACCCATTCCTATTCAGAATTTCTGAAATTCTCCTGTAAGCTTGCAGATGCAATAGAGTTATAATTCTGCCTCCCTCATCCTGTGAGATAGCTTGGTGGTTCAGTGGATAGAGCACTGAGCTTGGAGTAAGGAAGACCTGAGTTCAAGTTGGACCTTAGGCACTTACTGGATAAATGACTTTGGACAAGTCACTTAATCTCTATTTGCCTAGGATGCAGCTAGGTGATTCAATGGCTAGAGCAGTGGGCCTGGAGTCAGAAAGAACTGAATTCAAATTATGACTTAAGATACTAGCTGCGTGATCCTAGGCAAGTCCCTTAATCTCTGTTTGCCTTAACCCACTGGAGAAGGAAATGGCAAATCACTCCAGTATTTTTGCAAAGAAAACACCATGGACAGTGTGGTCTAATGGGTCATGAAGAGCTAGACATGACTGCACAACACCACCACCACCTGAGTAGGCCCTTCTGGTTAATTTTTAGAGGTTTCCCCTCTCCCTCCTCACCTTTTGCAACTGGTCCATACTCCCCAACTAGGGTGCCTCAGAGGCAATATGTCACCTGTCTCAGCAGACCCTTTATCAGAAAACCCAAGCCCCAGTCACTCTGTCCCTTTGACCACAGAGCACATCTCACTGCTCATCTGGGCCATCGCCCATCACGTGTTGCCCCGTGGGTTGATCCCATGTAAAGGAAGCCTCACACATCTCTATCCCTGACTGAATTTTTGTACCATCGTATGGCTGTGAGTTATCAATAAACCATTCTAGCCCATCCTAACGCCATGAGATGCCATTCACAAGAACTCTACCCCACATTTGCAGGGCAGGACCGATGGATGAGTTCAAAAGGACGTCCATCAAACTACACAGCCTAGTGTGGACAACACTTAATCCATTTGGTTTCCCTTGTTTGGATTGGTGGGTTGAACTCTTTTAAATGGTTGGCATTTATTAGCTATTGCTCAGCCTCTCTCTGCCTCAACTTTCATATCTATAAACTAGCAATAATAAAACCTCTAATAGATCTCCTCAGACAGTGATCATGAGGATTTAATGAAATGGTAAATGTAAAGAGCTTTGTAAAATTTGGGCACTGTATACCTGTCAGTTATTATTATTTAAGGGACTTTGTTATATTCTTGGGCTTTTTCTTATCAGCAGAATGTTATGTGCAAAGAGTAGTATCCACGAACCTCACCTCCCTCTTCCATTTCACTCTTCAATGTACATGATAATAATTATAATATAATAATAATTTTATTGTACTTTAAAGTTTGCAAAGCACTTTACATTACCTCACTTGGTCCCCAAAATAACCCTGAGAAATAAGTACCATTATCATCACTATTTTATAGATGAAGAAACTGATGTTTATTGAAGTCAAGTGACTTCCTTGGGGTCACAAAGCCAGTAAGTGGCAGAGCCAAGGTTCAAACCCACATCCTCAACATCCTAGCCAGTGTCCTTTTCCCTGTACCATACTATACAAGCTTTATCTTGATAGCAAACACGTTTGGCAACCATGCAACCCTATCTCCTCACACTGTAGTAATAACCAGAGAATCACTGAGCTGTTATCTCTATCATGACCTCTATTAAAACATTTTCCATTATTTTGTCATATATATGAGAAATGCCCTGATGGAAGGAAGGGAAGGGAATAAGTATTTATTAAATGTTTCCTATATGCTGGGATCTGTAGTAAGCTCTTTACAAGTACTTCATTTGATCCTCATAACCCTGGGGGGTAGGTGCTATGATTATCCCCATTTGATAAACTGAGGCAGACACAGGTTCAGTGACTCACTCAGGGTAGCACAGTAAATTTGAGGACAGATTTGAACCGAGGTCTACTCGTCTTTCAGGTGAAGCATTTTATCCCCTGTACCACCTAGGTGCCTCAAAGGAAACACTTTTATTGAATCAAATATCCACAAGCACAGCGAGATCTCGGAAACTCTGTGCCTCTCAGTTAATTCATGTAACTGTTAAGATACGGTTGGCTGTAGGATGCTGTTGTTTGCAAATTCCTGCTGCGGCAATGCTGTCAGCAAGGATACACTGTGGGTAGTTTATTCTCATAAACATTTTTATACGGATTAAAGTAAGCATGTATTTTAATAGTGATAGGTGTCCTATTAATTACCTCATGGGGGTGGGAGGCTAATACTGCTATCTGCGATTTTAGAAAAAAATAACTGTTCAGGATCCTGTCCTCTTTCACATATCTGCTATTGCCTTCAGCATCGACTTCCTCTTAGTCTGGTCCAGCTGCTCTTCCTGTCTTTGTCTTCTCTAGTGACATTTCCACTTCCTTGTTTAGCACCCTGGGGACTGAGCTGTTAAGTCCAAATGCCGTGGTTCCAGTCATTGATGAAGAAACAAGTTTGTTATAGAAATACTGGCAGATCCATGCCTTTTTCAGCTATTGTCCTCTTCCCAGAATCCCCTTAAATGAATGCTCTTGGGATGATTTGGCTTACCTGGGTGTCAAACAAAGCTTTCTGCAAACTCACTTTTCTTTACATGGCTAATAACTCTTTTGTAAGGCAATATAGCTCACATTTTTTTCTTTTAAATTTTTTTTAGTTAACTAGCATTTTTCCCTCCTGCTTACCTCCCGCATTGTAAATAAAAATTCTTTGTAACAAATATGCATGTTCATAATTTTCCACCATTTTGATCTGCACATACCTACAAATGACACTTTATTTTCTAAAACAATCTCCGAAAAACTCAAAGTTGAGGATTACTCAAAGGGTCATGGTCATAGATTCATAGATTAAGAGCTGGAAGCGGCTTCATGAAATCCAATCCTGCCCCTGTTTTAGAGATAAGTAAGCTGAGGACTAGAGAAGCTGTGACTTGCCCATGGTCACACAGCCAGGAAAGATCTGCTGTGGGATGTGACCCTAGGTCTTGCTGCTTTCAGATTCTACTCTCTATCGGCTATACTACTGGTGACAAACTCAAATAGAGAGCCACTAATTCATACATAAAGAGTCCTATTGGTTGCATACTGACAATTTAAAAATATAATATCATCTATGTTTTATTGTATTTTTATTTATTTTGTCAAATATTTATTTCTCAATTACACTTTAATCGGCTTCTATCACATGGGACTATGCCATACTAGGCCTGAGATGGCTAAAACACATTACAGGCAAGGAATTATATAAGTAAGGCTATGCAAAGCATGTTATCAGAGAAATGTGGGATCAGAAATCAAAAAACAAACCAACAAAAAACCAGTCACACAGAAAGAACAAGAGACAACCACTGATAGCCTAGGGGCTCCCTTGGCAGGCACATAATGTGAAGAAAACCAGAAGCTTTTCCATCCAGGAAGTTAGGTTGGCCCCAGGTGGTGAAATTATGGGCAGGCATAGTTGAGAGTCTTACACATTGGGGTAGCCATGGTTGGGCTACAACCTAAATCATTGGAAGGAATGGCTATACTGAGGAAATCACAGATTTATTGGAGTTTGTCAGAGTATTTGAGTCTTGGAAGTATATTCTATACCATAACTTACTTCAGACTGAAATTTAAAAAATGGTTATGAGAATTTGTTGCTTAAACATATGTTTTGAATTTTTGGAAATTCCATCAGTAACATGATGTGTCCCTGTGGAAAATCTGCTGCCATTATCATTGCTGATTTGATAAAATGATTTGTTTTAGAAAGTTGTATACATATATGCATATTTATATATGTGTGTCTATGCTTGTGTATACACACACGTAAATACATATTTATAATCAGCGACTCAACAAACATTTATTAAATACTTACTATGTACGAGACATTATGCTAGACACTTGGGCTATGCTATGAGAACTCCCCCACCTCTTCCCACTCTGCCCCCCACCTTGAACTCAGCACTCAAACTCTCACACTGGGACCCTTCATTTTAAAGATGAGGAAGCTGAAGCTAAGGCAGTATTCGAATTCAGTTCTTCCTAAAGTTGAAGTCTTTCTTGATCCCCTAATTGCTAGTGCCTACCTTCCCCAACTACCTTGTATTTAACTACTTTGAATATATTTATATCCTTGTGATATTTATATATGTATTTATCTTCACCATTCAAATGTAAATGCCTTTCAAATTCCTAATTGTTTCACTCTGTACTTGTACCTTCTAGGGCAGCTATGTGGTGAAGTGGATAGAGAGCCAGGTCTGGAGTCAGAAGACTTCCTGAGTTCAGACTTAAGTCTCAGACACTTTCCTAGCTGTGTGATGCTGGGCAAGTCATTTTAACGCTGTTTGCCTCAGTTTCCTCATCTGTAAATTTCCTCATCTGTAAAATGAGCTGGAAAAGGAAATGGCAAACCTCCTAATTTTTTTGTCAGGAAAACCCTAAATGGGGTCACAAAGAAACAGAAATGACTAAACAACTTGTATTTCCAAGGCCTAGCACAGTGCCTGACACATGGTAGGCACTTGGTACTTGTTGATTAAGATAACAGCTAGCTGCCATCTGAGGCCTAGAATCTATCTCCTGATCCTCAGTTCTGCACTATTTCCTAAGCCTTGTGCCTATACCCAGCCCTCTACTGTCTAATGAAGGCTGCTGAGGAAACAGGGGAATCTGGTTAAGAGAGGAAGAACTGGCTGGAGTTTTCTGCCTCTTTTTGAGTCTCCTGTTCCTATGAAAGAATCCTGGCAGGGTGCCTAAGCCCAAGTAAATGAGCAAGAAGGGGGCAGGCCGTGCATAGACCAGAGACAAAAACTGAGGATGCAGGGATGGAGTAGCTGGCAATAGTACTGAGGGTGCCTGATACATACATAGTAAATACTTACTAAACGCTCGTTCATTGACTATGGCCAGGTTAACAAGCACGTTATTAACAGGCAGGCAGTGAATGGCAGCAAGATGCTTCTCCACTACTCCTGTCAGTTGTAAATCAGGAAAAATGAAACTACTGCTGCCCGTCTGACCTCAGGGGATTTCCTCCAGACAAATTCAGATTCCTGAGCAGTCTGCCATGAAAGCATGAAAAATGGTTAGGGCCAAGTTGAACCTTTGGTGGCTTCTGGTCAAACCCAGGAGCAGACACCCAACCCAACTACACTTACTGAATTCATTCCCCGCCCCCCACCACTTTTTTTTAAAAAAAAAAATCTTCAAAGGCCACAAAAGTGATGGAACAAGTCTGTTCTACCTCCTGTGGCCAGAATCCTGCCCTTTTTGGCTGATGCAATACACTTAGGGGAATGTGTGTTCCAGTGAGGACTATGAACCTCTCAACCTGTGGCTGGAAGCTGTTTATTTCTTAAAAATGTCCTTGACCTCAGTCACTGTTGAGTCTCACGCCTCACCAGAGTGTGGTGAGTCCTCTTTCTGAACAGTAGCTTGTGGTGGAGCCAGAAGTTCAAAAGATTGTTTTACATTTTCTTTGCCTCCCCCCACCCCCATTTTTAGACTAGGATTGATGCTTATACCCTATTTCACTATTTTATATTATAGATTGAATGTAGGCTGGTTGGATCAATTCTCTGTACCTTACACCCCCTTAACCTAGAAGAGGAGCGATGAGTAGCTAGAGTCAGCAAGAGAGAAAGATGAATATCTTGTAAGACTGGGTCTCTGACTCCAAAGGAAATGATTCTGTCAACCCATTTTGAGCTGTAGATTCAAAGGTACCTGAGGGCTTCTTACCTCAGGTGGATACATGTGTAATAAGTGGCTTCAAGGAAACTTCAGTATAAATAAGCACTTCTCTGGACATCCAGAATGGACCTAATGTAGACAGAACCAATCGTCTGTATTATACTGAGGCCTATGAATTTCACCAAACCAGGCTAAAACAGTGACCCAGGGTAGCAGGGAGGTAGGGTTCACAGCCTTATACCCCTTTTGTATGACGGAGCATGCTAATAAACTCCAGTTATCAAATGTCTCTGCTCCTTGAAATCCAAGACCTCAGGGGTATGGCACTGGTGGGATGTTGAGAGACTGAAGTGGCCTCAGAGATCATCCAAGTCAAACCCTTTATTTTATATATGAGGCACCTAAGGCTTAGAGAGAGGAAGTGACTTTTTAAAAAAAGCCACACAGCAAAGGAAAGCCTTGCACCCAAGGTCTTTTGACTCCTAATCTAAGCTATCCCTTTACTACATCACCCGGTCTCCTTTGTGATAATCAATTCTGTTCTGGGGTAATTGAGTGCCGATACATTGGTGTTAATTACTGGGACAGACACTTGTAGATACCAGTATTCAAAAATCAAGGTCAAATCTCTTGCTCAAGATTAGATTTTTTTAGAGCTAGTCTTGAAACTGGCAGCTATGGTTGGTCTTCAGTCGATAATAAACCTGCTACCGTCCTATGTATAACTGAACTTGAACTTCAGTTTTATTCTGCATGAACTTTGCTGTTTTTATTAACCTAGAGCTACTCTAATTAAACTAGAAGAATTCCATTCTGTTTAGTAATCTTGCAGATATACTTTTAAACAAGAGAGGTTAAATTGCTTTGCTGCCCGACGTACTGACGTTTAAATAACAAGGTTTATCTGAATGTTAAAAATCAGCTTTTCAGTTTCAGCGATAATTCATTCCAGGTTTGAATTCTGCTCAGAGAAATATGAGTCCTGGAGTCAGTCATGGTATTTTTGATATATTTGTGTATTTAAGAATTCATTGGATTCTTGCTTAGGGATTGTTTTAAAGTTATGCATCTAATTTCAAATACATAAAATCAATACTGAACATAACGTTTGAGCTAGAACCCAACTGATCCAAATCAGAAGGCTGTATGTAATATTTGCAAATGATGCTCAGATTTATTAAAAAGAGAATTAAGACACTATTTGTGTTATTTTTTTAAAATTGGTGCTTTTCTGAAAATTCCCATTAAACAGCTAAGTGTTTAGAAGGCATTGGGACCATTTCTATAGGAAGATGGGAAGGCAAAGGACCTCAGGGAAGATGAGCTGAGGAAAATTATTACAGTACTATTCAGTACTTTCCACTACTGTGTGGTTAATAAAAAATAATTAAAATCTGAACACCAGATGAAAAATATTTTATACACTTATAAAACAATTTTTTGTATTCTTAAATTAATCAATTATTTCCAAAACTGAAAGTTTCTTTCCTCCTCTGTCTGCAACTAACAGAGGACAAAGACTGGTTCAGTGCTTATTTTTTAGGAAGATTTAGCCTGATTGCCATCAGGCCTCCAAGGGAAGAGATGAGGTGTAGCAGGACGGTGATATACGTGTAACCTGTTAGGGATAGGGGATTCTGTTTCCTAGTTTCTCACTGCTAAAGCCATAGCATATATTTCTTATATCTGCTATATAGAACACATACCCCTTTTTCTACAAAGAAATTACAGCTGTCTTTCTTTTCCTCCCTTGTTTCTTGGGCACAGTGCCATATTTTATGGGTTCCTTAATGACCAAAGCTCCCAGCCATCCATCCTCAGCTAAGGCTCATTTTCCTAGGAGGTTCTGAGGCTGACTGAGGTGTGAGGTGAAGTAGTGCTAACATTCCATCATTGCCAGGCTGTGCTGGATCATGGCCATCACCTCAGCAGCCCAAACCTGGTGGGTGGCTAGCAGGGCACTAAAGTTCTACAACATTAACTGTGTTTAAAGAACTATTTTTTCTTTTTTTTTTTAATATTTTTTAATTTTTAGTTTGCAACACATGGTTCTACATAATTTTGAGTTCCAGATTTTCTTCCTTCCCTCTCCCCCTCCCTCCCCAAGACGGCATGGAATCCCACATAACTTCCATGTATAACTTGGCATTGAATTAATTTACACACTAGTCAAGTTGTGGAGAAGAATTATGACCAATGGAATGAATCATGAGAAAGAAGAAACAGAACAAAAAAAACCCACAACCCAACAACAAATACAAAAGAGAGGAAAAAAAAAAGAGGCGGAGAAAAAGGCGAGCATGAAGTGTGCCTCCATCTGTGTTCATACTTCATAGTTCTTTCTCTGAATGTAGATAGCACTCTCCATCGTGAGTCCTTTGGAGCTGTCTCTGCATATTGTGTTGCTGAGAAGAGCAAAGTCTGTCAGGGTTGGTCATCACAGAATCCATATATCTGTGGTTGTGTATAATGTTCTCCTGGCTCTTCTCCGCTCACTCAGCATTATGTTATGTAGGTTCTTCCAGGTTATTATGAAATCCATATCATCCCCATTTCTTATAGCACGATAGTATTCCATTACCTTCACATACCACAGCTTGTTCAGCCATTCACCAATTGATGGGCATCCCTTTGATTTCCAATTCTTAGCTACTACAAAAAGAGCCACTATAAATATTTTTGTACGTGTGGGTCCTTTTCCCACTTGTGTGATCTCTTTGGGATACAACCCTAGGAGTGGTATTGCTGGGTCAAAGGGTATGAGCATTTTTATAGCCCTTTGGGCATAGTTCCAAATTGCTCTCCAAAATGGCTGGATCAGTTCACAACTCCACCGGCAATGTAACAATGTTCCAATTTTCCCACATCCTCTCCAGCATTTATCGTTTTCCTGTTTTGTTATTTTAGCCAATCTGACAGGAGAGAAATGGTATCTAAGAGTTGTTCTGATTTGCATTTCTCTAATCAGTAG
>JAQQSZ010016441.1:0-11034 GCA_028646595.1 Phalanger gymnotis
TACAGCTTCTGTATCGCCCAGGGGGTGGTATCACCCACTTTGGGAACCTTTGTAAGGGGAGATGCCTTGAGACCTTCTCCCAATTGAGTCCACGTGGCCCAAAGAGACAAGTGTTGGTCTCCGATGCTTGTATTTGTTCTTTTCACTTTTGGGTGAAGGGGATTAGCACCTTCAGCCTTGAGAATTTGAAAGGTCAAGAAGGTGCTATGGTGTACTGGCATTCCACAGGCATAGTCAGTATGGCATTGATACCTAAAAACAAGGAGTGACCTTCTGGACTCCAACCCAATGGCAGCTGAGAGAAGGACTATTCTGGCTGTCATATCCCATTTGTACTTGAACTTGATATGCCCGATGTTATGTAGGAAATGAGCTAACTTCTGAGCCTTCTCCCCACCAGGGATCAAGATAGCATATGGAAATAATGTGTTCTCAGTATATTGGGAGAAATGTTAACATGTCTGTTCATGCTATGTCTTTGATGTAAATATCTCTTTGTAAAAGCTAATTGATAGTAAGTGATTAAATGGAACTGGCACCTAAAAAGCAAGAGAATACTACCAGTGGAAGCTCAATATGGTGGCAGTAAATAAGAGAGTCCCCACAAATCCCTTGGGTACCTTATCAACTTGAGGAGGAAATGTAACTTGGGGAGAGAGAATAAGAACATATCCATTACAATGCTCTAAAACTGCATGTTGCTTTTCTGTTATTTGCCTTGAATTTCTATTTTTTAAAAATAGTTCTTCCATTATTTTATTTTCATTTTTGAAGGAAAATAAAGTCTTATGCTTTTGTTAAAAACAATCTATTTCACAAGTACATTATGTGGGAAGTATGGCTAGATGATAATTTTTGTAATGAAGAGTTGGAGATTTCCTTGGGTTGTAATGGCAATATGAGGCAAAAGTGTGAAATGATACGCAAAATAATTAATTTGATCTTAGGTTACATTGAGAGACTGTGTCCAGGACTCAGGAACTGGTAGTTTCACTGTAGTCTGACTTGATCAGGCTGTACATGAATATCGTATTGAGTTCTGGGCACCACATATTCAGAAGAATACAATCAAAGTGGAACATATTTAAAGGAAGACAACAAGGATGACAAGAGAACTCGAGACCAGGCCATGGGAGAACTGGTTGAAGTAGCCAGTGATGTTTAGCTAGACACTCTGCTCCTAAGTCTTTGGGTATTTCAAAGGCTCTCATGTAGAAGAGGGCTTAAATGAGTTCTACTTGGCCCCAAAGGGCAGAATTAGGAACAATGGAATGGAAGAAATGGCAAAATAGATTTAGACTCCATTTAAGGAAAATTAATTTTCTCCAAAAGTGGAATGGGCAGCCTTGGGAATTCTTTTAACTAGAGATCGTTGAATGAAGACAAAATTCAAATATTGAAGTTACTGGAGACAGGATTCCTATTCAGTTACTGGTTGGACTAGAAAGACTCTAAACTTCAAATTTGAAGAGTCTGTGATTTCCTTAAAGGCAGTAAACAGATATTCAGTGGTAAAGAGTACAGTTTTCTTTAGATGAATATCCCATTCATTCATTTACTTAGATCTTTGTTCTCGTTTGTGGGTAGCTGTCTCCACAAATGGAGATTAAAAACCCTCTACTGACTCCAATTTGTGTGATGTTTAGCTATGCCATTACACAAGTCCTCCTTAGAGACTTTGAGCGACACATTGGGGGCTTTCCTCTGTTTCTTTCAATATATCAAAGTTACCAATTGGTACTCGATAGCTCATTTTTCTCCATAGATATTTAACAAGTACCTACTAGGGCACTGTGCAGGATGCTGTACAGGATGAAACAGTAGACAATATAGTAGGGGAAATAGCTGGTATACACAGATAATGATAAATCAATGCATTATATAGGATCATATGAATTAAAACTTGCAGAGACCTTAGAAATTATCTAGTACAACCTTTTCATTTTATAGATGAAGAAACCAGGGCCCAGAGTGGTCAAGGAACTTGATCAAGGTCATACAGTTAATTGGTAGAAGAGGAAGAATTTGAATCCAGGTATTTGAACATAAAATCTGATGTAGTCAATTAAATGGCCTTGGACTCAAAGGATTTGTTCTATCCAAATGTTTATATTCTTACTGTTCTTTGTTGCTAGCCCTAAAATGATAACTGTTTCATTATACTTTCTTTTTAATAGTATTCTTAGTAAGGCAGTTTTTATTTATCATTAAAAGGCAGGGGAGAGAGAAAGAGAGAAAGAGCTTATGGTTTCCAGAGGTGGTGAAGTGCTTTAATCAGTTCATCTGTGAAAAATGGCAACTCTTATACATTTTATATTTCTATAGCCTCTTCACTCCAAGAGATTCTCAACCATGTTGAAAAACTTCCCTCCTGCCGTGACTACTGAAATGCAGTCACTTATGGGAAGGAAGGCAGTAGCCAGGCAGAACACTGCCGATATGTTCACCCTGAATTCTCAGGTGGAAATCCACTGATAGAAAAAATTCCCTCCAAACTGAAAAAGCTCTGTATGGATCACATTTGAAAAGCCCCTTTCAAGAAATGGAAGTCACTGAAGGGCTAAATTGTCCTTCCAAGAAGTCAAACTTGAGCCGCAAAGGAAACACGGTATTTGAAAAAAAAACTGCTGTTTGGAATAATAAGGCATTCCTTCTGGTCTGTGGATGGCTTCTCTTGGAAAATTGCTCTGGAGTGCGATGACCTTCAGCACCTGCATGCTGCCACCAATTTACCTGTTGGCTAGGGCAGAAAGCCAATCTGCTGTAAACTTCTCCAAATTATTCATCTATAGTCAGTGACCTTATGTGGCACTGCAAGTCCAATCAAGTTCCCTTATTTTTGCAGTCATTGAAATGGCCAATTTCTTTATTGCCAAGGAAACAACCTCTGGGAGAGGAGACCATTTTACTGTTAATTGGCATCTTTTGTAAAAATGTTTGAAACATCTTCAATTGGCAGGTCAGTCCAATGGCAGCACCCCAGGATGGCCCTGCTCACTAAACTTAGGAAAGTTCATCACAAACTTAAGTGCAACAGAACTCTGCTGACAGCCCCCCTGACAAGTGAAGACTTGCTCCCCACACTCTTTTAATGACACCTTTATATGAAGATAAAAAAGTATCATGAGCTAATAGGAAAAAAAAATTAGAGATGGAAGGGAACTTCAAAGTCATCCAGTCCAATCCCCTCACTTTACAGTTGAGGAAATTGAGGCCAAGAAAGATTTTCACATAGGTAGACTGAGGCATGATTTGAACCCAGGTCCTCTGATTCCCAAAACAGAATATTTTCTACTATACGAGGCCCACTCAGAATTCATGCTTCTCTGCCTTTATTTTTAGTTTCAAACAATGGCTTTTGTTGATAGATCAGTTTCAGGTTCTGTTCTTTGAGTAACTCACTGGGCAAACCATTTATTTTGCCTTGTTTCTTCTTATGCAACATGGAAAATAGTAGTGAGATCCTCATAAAGTCAAGAAAACCTCAGTTCGCATTCCTTCATGAACACTTCCTAGCAGTGTGAACCCTAGAAGGTCACCTAATGTTTCAGTGTTGTGCAAGTATCCTCTTGAAGATTGTAAACTGTGGAGAAGGTGCTGAATTATATTGTTAGAACAAGTTCCTCAGTCAGCGCTCCATACACAGATGAAATCAAAAGTGCAATCAAGAAAACCACAATATGATAAAGATAAAAGTATTTGGAGAATATAGGAAATATTAAGGTAAAAGTTTCACAGATACATACTGAGGACCTAGGACAGGGCTGTCCAAAATGTGGCCCAAGGGGCCGCATGAGGCCCTCAGTGTGATTTATACAGGCCTCGTATAAGCATAGAAATTTACATAAATGCTTTAGTAAACAAGAGCTACCACAGAAGTCACACTAAAATGGCAAATCAAAATATATTGTCTATTGTTTCAATAAAAACCTAAGGTTGGACAGCCCTGACTAGGAGATAGGGGTTAATGTAATAAGACTGAATTAAAATTTAGTAGGAGTTATATTCCTCAGTGGACAGTGCCCTAGACCGGGAGTCAGGCTGCCCTGTGACCTCTAAGGTGCAAGCTCTAAAGCAGGGCTATCCAAAATACAGCCCGCAGGCTGCATGCTGCCTGCAATGTGATTTTATGCAGCTCGCGTGTGCGTTTTAATTTTCACCAGTGAGCGGAAAAAATAAAATAATATTTTGCATAGAATGTGTATTAGATTTTTTAATTCCATCACTAATAAATAATCTCTTTGATGCTAATTTCATTTGGTGTTTTTAAGCACTATTACAGGGAACAAATCACACGGAATGTTCAATCGATCTGTGGGATGCATTCTGTCTGTACAATGCAGACTAGTCAGTATGCACCTATCTCTATACTGTTGTGTTATTGCTTTGCTGTTTTGTGTTTGCTTTCGTACTGTCATATTGATGACGTGCATTCCCCCAACTTTCTATTAGCGTACTGTATTTTTCATTCCAGGTATGGCCCTCGAATAATTATTTTATTTTAATGCGGCCCTAAGATAACCTAAAGTTGGACAGCTCTGCTCTAAAGCCTTTAGTTCTAAAAGTACACTGTGCTTTTACTGAGGTGTTCTTGTATTAGAATATTGGGCTTGATTCTCCCATTTATCTGTAAAAGCATGTTCTTCTCCATAGACATTCTCTTTCCTTCTTTCATCATTCTCCTCTCATCCTTCATCCTTTAGTCTCCCTTTTAAACTAACGCTCTATTAAACCTTATTTTAAATGTTTACTAAAGCTAGCATCAGACCATGCTTCTTCCCTAGTGTTAAATCAACACTTCCCACTCCATTTAGATTTTTGACTGCTGAGTTTAACACTGGGAGGAGGTGAGGATTGCTGTGTGTGCCAATTGGCACTGTGATGGAGGAAATCTGCCACCAGAACCATTGTACATTTAAAGTCTGTCTCTGGGTCTCATCCCTGCCTCCCTCCCTTCTTTTCTGTGTCCTTTTTTACCTTTCAAAACTTCAAATGGCACTCAAAAAAACTAAAAAAAGTATTTCTGGTCTAGCACACTTCACAAGATATCACATTTTGAGTTATTTGCAATAGAAAAATATCATAAATCTGTGTTGTTTGTAGGACTTATCTTGTTCTACTCAAAGATGGACATTTAAAAAAAGTATTTAAAAGGAAAATCTTGAATACTTTGAAATTGAAGGGAAAGAGGATCCTAGAATTAGCATAAATAATGGATCGATGGGATCAACTATCTTATTGAAAATTGTGGCAAGAGTATTCCAAGATATGAGTAAAAGTAAAAGGCAACACAGTATAGTAAATTTGCCTTTAAATGGAACATTTGTGAACTTGCATATTATAGCATAGGAATACACACAGGGTTGAATCAACACTGGGGCATTTGGAAATGTGTCCATTTAGGATACGTCTCTATTGGGTACCCCACAGAATTTTAATGGCATCAACTTTCCCTCTTGTTATTTATAGTTGTACATCTCCATACCCCCTCCCCCCCAACTCCTACCAAGCTGTTCCAGGGACACCAACACAGAGAACTCCTTCAGATATTTCAGCAATTATGATATTTTAAAGTGAATAGGATCTTAGAGAAATCATCTGTCTCCAACCCCAAATTTCACAGATGAGAAAACTAAAGGCAAAGATAAGTTAACTGTTGAATGGCCAAGTTGAGATTAGAATAGGAGTCTCTTGTTTTTTTTGGGGGGGGGCAGGGCAATTGGGATTAAGTGACTTGCCCAAGGTCACACAGCTAGTACATGTGTCAAGTGTCTGAGGCTGGATTTGAACTCAGGTCCTCCTGACTCCAGGGCCAGTGCTCTACTCACTGTACCACCTAGCTGCCCCTAGAATAGGAGTCTCTTGAATACTGGTCCAATACATTATATATGTAGTGTGTAAAGAGTAATAATAGCCCATATTTATATAATTCATTATTTCCTTTGATTCTCACAACAATCCTATAGGGAAGGAACTGTTAACACCCTCATTTTATTGAAATAGAAACTGAGGCTCAGAAAGGTTAAATGGACTTGCCCAGGGTCACCCACTAGTAGTTTTCTCAAGAGAGATTCCAATGTGAATCCCATAAACTCCAAACAGCACTCTATATGCTATGCAACATGGTCTCTCCACAGGCTGATCAAAAGATGATTTTCGGTCAAGACATCAATATTCAACAAGCTGCATTCCATAACTAGGAAGAAATGGTAAGCTAAGGGGCAGATGCACTTAGGCTACATGAACACACCAGAAAAAATGGTACCCCAAAGATGGAGCAAATCTAATTCACTCTAGTGCTGGTACTCTCATGATTCCTGCCACTCCCTGAGCCAGAGAAAGTCACTATGCTTGATCAAGCAACTGAATCTCTTGTTCACAACTAATTCTGTCACAGTAGTCAGAGCCAAAGTCATTTGTGCTGGTGACAAATAATCAAATATAGATAGCACTGTTACTTGGCTGGACTAACTGCCAAGCCCCTTCCATATTTAAAAATCTAGAATTCTATGAACTTTTCCTATGTGATGAATGCAAATTACTTCTCTCTCTCTCTCTCTCTCTCTCTCTCTCTCTCTTCATTCATTTGTTGATTTGTGTTAATATATGATGTACTTTGAATTCCTAAGGAGCTTGGGAGGAGGGCAAGATCAATTAATCAAAAAACATTTGTTAAGAAGCTACTATGTGCCAGGCAACTGGGAAACAAATACAATGAAGTATTTGAAATGCTGTCATATGGAAGAAGGATTAGACTTGGTCTATTTGACCCCAGAGGGAAGAAATAGGAATAATAGGTAGACAATGAAAAGAGGCATATAATACGTATGGAAGGAAAAATTCCCTAATAATTAGATTTGTCCAAAAGAGTGTATTGGGCTATCCTGGGAAGTGGAAATTGCATTCTTTGGAGGTCTTCAAACCAAAAATGATTGACTACTTTTCTAGTGCATTGTAGTGGGTTCTTTTTCAGTTTCTAATAGTTTGTAATAGATGGCTACTGAGATTCCTTTCAATTCTGAAATTCTTTGATTTAGATAACTTATTACAAATCTATTTGAGACCATCCGTGTTAAATTAAAAAAATAAAGAGAATTTGTATTCCAAAAAAATATAATTTGCCCTTTTTGTGCAAAGGCAACTATGTAAAGAAAGAAAATGTACCCTCCACCCCAAAAATTCATGAACCACAATTTCTTCTTTGCAGAGAGGTAGATAACTGGGGGTGTAGAATGCTATAGGTATATATAGTATACATAATATATGATATACATGCATATGGTTCTGTAAGAAGAGATCACACTGTCAATTTAACTTTTTCTTTAATGCAATAAAAAGTAATTTTTTAGAATAGGACTACAGTATAAAATGCAAAAGGCATCACTAAAACTTTTTAAAAAATGTATACAAGTAGAACAAAGTTTGAGGGGAAAAAAGGATGAGCCTCCTCAATTGCAAATAGATTTAGAATTCTTAGACACTTTTTTTTAAAGAAGGAAATAAACTTTAGTTTTATAAGAGCAGTTGATCATGATCATGGTCCATGAATATGATTATGATTATGACCATGACCATGATTTCATATATAAAATAAAATCTCATTTTTCTATGACAAATGCATAGAAATTCTGGTTATACAAAGACAATGAGCTTTATTTTTTATTGTAGAAAGCTAGTGGAGATGAGCAAAACACAGGCAGTGGTCTGCCAAGCTATATACCTGTATATCTGCTTATCTCTGCTATTGGTAAATTGGAAGACAGAAGGATACACTAGAGAATAGAGAATCAGGGATGGAATAATAAACAAGGATGTGATATCTTTTGTGATAAGTACACAGAGTAGATAAATCAGAAAGAGCTGACAATGTATCCCTGTATTAAATTACACTCAACAGAAGTGCTGAGGTCTAGCTTAATTTTTCATTATGAAAACGCATTCCTGATTTTTGAAGGAACAAAATAAGAAATGAGTTAATTCATACAGATATCAAAATAGGAGATTTAGCATTCAACTTTCATCTAATCACAACTGAAGTCAAAGATGTGGTACAGACTTCAGAATAAGGATAAGCAATTGCTAACATGTAAACCATCCAACACTAGTACATTGTGCTAGCCTCAGGCCTGAGGATTCCTGGCCTCTAAAGAGAAGGGCCTGACTTCTTCCTCCTTGACTCTGTCTCTTTACACCTCCATATTAAAACCCTGAGGTAAAGAAAGACACCAAGTCTGGGGAGAAGAATTCATTAAGTGTTAAAAGTCATCAGGACAGCTTCTTATTTTTCCAAGAAGATGCGTTTCAAATACAAAAGATGCACAACAATACTAATGATGATTTAAGACATAGTACGGTTATTTCAGAATTCCTATTATACTTAACTGGGTGGTTGATGTTTAAAACATTAAAACATACAACATTCTGTGGGAATTTTACACAGCTGTTTCACCATCGTGGTTTGGAGAGTTTATTCAAGGTCCAAGACTTTTGGCAAGTCCATGGTTTGGGTTTGTCATGCTATTGGTGCTGATCTTATCCAACATATAGTTGTGGAAAATCCCCCCAGATGTATGTCTTTTCAGACTGAGGGACCCAGAAATTTCTGAAAACTCACACTTGGGAGGTTGCCCACCAGGCTTGATATGTCTATCCCTTGCTCTCTGATAGGTCAACTTTATTCAGGGAAAGGAACACAAAACAGAGGAGACGGGCAGGGACCTGAGGTCAGGCAGTCAACAAGCATTTATTCAGTGCTTACTTTTTATGAGACATTATGCTAAGCACTGAATATATAGAGAAAGGCAAAAAATAGGAAAAAGAAAAAAAAGAAAAAAAAAAGAAAACAGGCCCTTTATATCTTTACAGGCTTCTTCTCTCAAGAAGCTAGTATTTGAATGGAGTAAACAACATGAAAACATATATAACACATAAAAATATGTTCCGGGTGAATGGAAGATAATTTCAGAGGAGAAAGCATTAGCAGTAAGTGTACTGGAAAAAGCCTCTTGCAGAAGGTAAACTCTGAATTGGATCTTGAAGGAATCTAAGGAAGCCATAGGGCAGAGGTAAGGAGGGAGAGTATTTCAGGCACAGGGGACAATTAATAAAATGGCATAGAGTCAGGAAACTGAATATTATATATGAATAATAGCAAGAAGGGCATATGCCTAGATAATAGAGTACATGGAAGGGAGAGAAAATATATGAAAAAGGAAAAGGTAGAAAGGGATTAGGCAAATGAGTTTAAAAGTCCAACAGAACATTTTTAAAATTTGATTCTAGAGGTAATATGGAGCCACTGGAATTCACTGTGTAGTGAGGTAACATGGTCAGCCATGTGCTTTGGGAAGATCATTTTGGCAGGTCAGGATGTACTGGAGTGGGGAGAGACTTGAGGCAAACAGATCAAGCAGCAGACTGTTGCAATATTACAGGTATGAGATGACTGAGGTGACAGCTATATTAGAGGAGAGAAAGTTCATATAAAAGAAATGTTGTAAATAATAATGAGTTCTGGTTTGGAAACACTGAAGTAAAATATCTATGGAACATCCAGTTTGAGATATGCAGTAGGCAGTTGGCAAATCAAGACTGGACGTCAGGAAAGAGTTTAGGGCTTAAAAAATAGTTCTGGGAATTATCTGCATAGAAAAAATAATTGAATTCCTGGAAGCTGATAAACTCACCGAGTGAGATAGTAAGAAGTGACAAAAGAGGAGGACCTAGAGAGGTCCTGGGGTACAACTTCAATCAGGGAGCATGATCTGGGGGGGATATCCCAGAAAGGAGACTGAGAATCAGTGTTCCAAAAGAGAGGAGGATAATTAGGAGAAACTAAAGTCATAAAAACCTAGAGAGGAGGCAGTTGCTTATATCTTGTTCTTGAAAAGTTCCAATGATGTCATGATTTGCCTTTGAATTGGATTTAAGTGAAACAGAGCTGCCCAAAGTCGTCAGACTCACTCACTCCTCCAAAGAAGACAGTATTCAAGTAAATAAGGTGATTAAGTTTTACTGTTGTAGTTGTTCATCCCTCAGAGAGGTCAAAAAATATGTGGATAGGGACAGAGCCAAGATGGTGGCTAGAAAGCAGAGACTTGCTTAATCTCTCCCCTAAATCCCTCCAAATACCTGTAAAAATGGCTCTGAACAAATTCTAGAGCTGCAGAACCCACTAAATAGCAGAGGGAAGCAGGTCTCCAGCCCAGCACAGCATAGATGGTCACTGGGTAAGGTCTATCACCACCATGCTGGGAGCAGAGCAGAGCACAGCGTGGACCTTGCCTGGACCAACCAGACCTGGAGCTGGGCAGAACAGGCCATACCATCCTGAATCAGTGAGCTGTGGCAGTTACCAGACTTCTCAACCCACAAACATCAAAGTCAACAGAGATGGTTAGTGGGAAAAACTGCAGGGGACAGAGTGAAAGGAGTTCTCAGTCGGCCACCGACTGAGTTGGCGCAGTTCTGAGGCTGCTTACAGAGCTACAGCTGCAATTAGTTCTTGCCCTAGGCCCACCTGGTGGGAGGAATTAAGTGGCAGATCAGAGAAGGAATGCACAGCCTGCTTGGATCTGAGTCGCGGTCCAGGTTAGCGGTTCTTGGGGGAGAAGGGGCGCTGGTGTGGCAGAGCTTGCTGTATAGAAATAGCTCTGAAAACAACACAGCAGCCCCTCAAGCTTGGGACAAAGTACTCTATACTCTACAAGCAGTCATACCCCCCGAAAAGCTCAAGGGTCAAGTAGTTGGCTGGGAACATGAACAGGCAGTGAAAAGGATCTCAGATTCAGACTCAGACATTGGAATCTTTCTTTGGTGACAAAGAAGACCAAAACATACAGCCAGAAGAAATCAACAAAGTCAAAGAGCCTACAACAAAAGCCTCCAAGAAAAACATCAACTAGTCTCAGGCCATGGTAGAGCTCAAAAAGGATATGGTAAAGCAAGTTAGAGAAGTAGAGGAAAAATTGGGAAGCGAAATGTGAAAGATGTGAGAAAACAATGAAAAACAAGTCAATGTCTTGCTAAAGGAGA
>JAQQSZ010016442.1:0-11034 GCA_028646595.1 Phalanger gymnotis
GTCTAGCTTATCCCCATTACAAATAATGCTTGCTGATGGTTTTAGATAGATGCTATTTATAATTTTAAGGAAGGCTCCATTTATTCTTATGCTTTCTAGTGTTTTTAAAAGGAATGGATGTTGTATTTTGTCAAAGGCTTTTTCTGCATCTATTGAGATGATCATATGGTTTCTACTAGTTTTGTTGTTGATATGATCAATTATTCTGATAATTTTTCTAATATTGAACCAGCCTTGCATTCCTGGAATAAATCTTACCTGGTTGTAGTGTATTGTTCTCATGATAAGTTGCTGTAATCTTTTCGCTAATATTTTATTTAAAATTTTTGCATCAATATTCATTAGGGAAATTGGTCTATAATTTTCTTTCTCTGTTTTGACTCTTCTTGGTTTAGGTATTGGTACCATGTTTATGTTGTAAAAGGAATTTGGTGGGACTCCTTCCTCACTTATTTTCCCAAATAGTCTATAAAGTATAGGAATTAGTATTTCTTTAAATGTTTGATGGAATTCTCATGTAAAACCATCTGGCTCTGAAGATTTTTTGCTAGGGTGTTCATTGATGACTTGATCAATTTTCTTTTTCTAAGATGGGGTTATTTAGGAATTATACTTCCTCTTCTGTTAACCTACGCAATTTATATTTTTGTAGATATTCATCCATATCCCTAAGTTTGTCAAATTTATGGGCATACAATTGGGCAAAATAATTCCTAATTATTGTTTTAATTTCCTCTTCATTGGAGGTGAGTTCACTCTTTTCATTTTTGATACTGGTAATTTGATTTTTTTTAATCAAATTGACCAAAGGGTTATCAATTTTATTGTTTTTTTCATAAAACCACCTCTTTATTTTATTCATTATTCATTAATTCAATAGTTTTCTTAATTTCAATTTTATTAATCTTGCCTTTGATTTTCAGTATCTCTGTTTTGGTATTTAATTGGGGATTTTCAATTCATTCATTTTCTAGCTTTTTCAGTTGTATGCCCAATTCATTGATCTCCTTTTTCTCTGTTTTATTCATGTAAGCATTTAGAGATATAAAACTCCCCCTAAGAACTGCTTTTGCTGTATCCCATAAGTTTTGGTATGTTGTCTCACTATTGTCATTTTCTTGAATGAAGTTATTAATTATTTCTATGATTTGTTCTTTGGCCCACTCATTCTTTAGAATTAGATTATTTAGTTTCCAATTAATTTTTAGCTTATTTTTCCTTGATTCTTTATGACAAATAATTTTTATTGCAACATGATCCGAAAAGGATGCTTTGACTACTTCTGCATTTCTGCACTGGATTGTGAGGTTTTTATGCCTTAGTACATGGTCAATTTTTGAGTATATGCCATGTACTGCTGAGAAAACAGTATATTCCTTTTTATCCCCATTCAGTTTTCTCCAAAGGTCTATCATATCTGCCTTTTGAGGTTAGAGTTATCTTGTTCAGAAAGCGGGAGGTTGAGGTCTCCCATCATTATAGTTTTGCAGTCTATTTCTTCCTGTAACTCCCTTAACCTCTTCTCTAGGAATTTGTATGTGGTAACACTTGGTGCATATATGTTAAACAATGATATTCATTGTTTATGGGGCTTTTTAGCAGGATGTAGTGTCCTTCCTTATCTCTTTTAAGTAGATCTATCTTTACTGTTGCTTTGTCTGAGATTAGGATTGCTACCCCTGCTTTTTTTACTTTAGCTGAAGCACAAATATTTTACTCCAGCCTTTTACCTTTACCCTGTATCCCCCTGTTTCAAATGTGTTTCCTGTAAAGAGCGTATTGTAGGATTATGGCTTTTAATCCATTCTGCTATCCACTTCCGTTTAATGGGAGAGTTCATCCCATTCACATTCACAGTTATGATTACTGTCTGTGTCTTTTTCTCCATTCTATTTCCCCCATTTATGCTTTTATTTCTCCCTTTCCCCTTCCACTCCTCAACAAAGTTTTGCTTTTGACCACTGCCTTCCTTAGTTTACCCTCCCTCTTCATTCCCCTCCTTTATCTTACCATTTTCCACTTGCTACTTCTTCACTCCCTTCTGACCACCCCCCTCCCTTTTTTTTCCCCATTTCCCCTCCTACTGCCTCTAGGACAAGATAGATTTCTATACTTACCAAGTTATGTTATACCCTTCTTGAACCAAATCCGATGAGAGTAAAGCTCAGATACTGCTCTTCTCCCTCCCTTCTTTCCCTCTACTATAATGTGTTTCTGTGCCTCTTCATTTGATGTAATTTACCCTTTTCTATTACTCCCTTACCTCTTCTCCCAGAACTCTCCCTTTACATCTCTTAATTATGGTTTTTATCCTTATATCAGTTATTTTATACAGACATCCACAGTCTATGCGTATCTCTTTCAATTATCATGAAAACTGTACTATTCTCAAGATCGACATATACATATATATATATCATACATAAGATGATATAATCCTATATAAAGATGTAAATAATTTGCCCTTATTGATTAATAAAGTTTGTGGGGTTTTTTCCCCCTGTTTACCTTTTTATATCTTGAGTTTTGTGTTTTAAGATCGAATTTTCCATTGAGTTCTGGCCTTTTCATCAGGAAGGTCTGGAATTCCCTTTTTTCGTTGAATGTCCACCACCTTGCCTGGAAAAATTATTCTCAATCTTGCTGGGTAGTTGATCCTTGATTGTAGTCTCAGCTCCTTTGCCCTTGGGAATGTCATATCCTAGTTTCTCCTGTCATTTAATGTAGAAGCTGAGAGATCCTGAGTGATCCTGACTATAGTTCCACAATACTTGAATTGTTTCTTTTTGGCTGCTTTCAGTATTTTCTCCTTTACTTTGTAATTCTGAAATTTGGCTACAATATTTCTTAGAATTTTCAATTTGGGGTCCCTTTCAGGGGGTGATTGTTGGATTCTTTCAATGACTATTTTACCTTCTGATTCTAGGACCTCTGGGCAGTTATCTTTGATAATTGCATTGAAGATACTGTCAAGGCTCTTTTTTTCATCATGGATTTCTGGTAGACCAATAATTCTTAGATTGTCTCTCCTGGATCTATTTTCTAGGTTAGTTGTTTTTCAATCAGATATTTCACATTTTCTTCTATTTTTTCATTCTTTACATTTTGTTTTACTGCTTCTTGATGCCTCATAGAGTCATTAGTTTCCACTGGCTCAATTCTAAATTTAAATAAGTTGCTGTCTTCATTTTGCTTTTGAATCTCCTTTTCCAGTTGGTTGATTTTACTTTTCACGGTGTCATTTTCTCTGTTTAGATTCTGAATCTCTATAGCCATTTCGCCGATCTTATTTCTTAAAGACTTGATTTCATCAGTGTAGGTTTTTTTTCCATTTTTTCCATTTTTTTTCTTTTACCTCCCTAATTTCATTTTTAGAATTCTCCTTTAGCTCTTCCAGTAATGCTTTTTGGGCTTGAGAACAGTTCACATTTCCTTTTGAGGTATCAGATGTGGGTATAGTGTCAAGGCTACCCTATTCCAGGTTGGTATTTTGATCATCCCTGTCTCCGTAAAGTGAATCAGTGGTCCTCAGTTTTTTCACGTTCTTGTTCATGTTGGTTAGCTTTCTCTGGGCTTTACAGTGGATTTTTGCTTTGGGGGCTCAGGGACCTCTGTCCCAAGTTTCTCGTTCTGGGGACTGTGAGTCTATTTACTGGCTTTGTGTATTATAGCCTTCAGTTTCCTGAGGTATGGGGGAGGAGACTAGCTGCCTGAATTCTCCTTTTCCCCTGGGGCAGTGTAGTAGGAAGGCCGAATTTATAATCTCAAATATAATCATGTATAATTTTGAATGGTTCAAAATTGCAAGGTATGAGAGGTTCTCTAAGGAGAAAACAGCAAGAAATTTATTTAGGCCCCACCGCAGCTGATCCATGAACCAGCCTCCCCATTCCGACATCTTGACAAAAAGACTCCAGGCCCAGAAAGCCCACCTCACAAGAGTAACCAGGAGGCCACAGAAAAACAAGATAGTATTTAGTCAAATCATTTTTACTGGCCTCAAGTTCCTGCTCGCACTCCTGGGTCTACACACGGGTAAGCCCTGCTTCTGCAGCTTCCTGCTTCCGCAGCTTCCTGCCTCCGCAGCTTCTGGCTTCCGCAGCTTCTGGCTTCCTCAGCAGCTTCCACTTCTGCTGAAACTGTCTCTTGGCTCACCTTTCCTCACAGCCGAGCCTCTGGCGTTCTCAAGCCCCGCCTCAACGACCAGAGACCATTGGTTCCTGAGTTGGCCCCTCTTAAGTCATTAATCTACACCCACACAGGTTTCACACCTGATAGGGCTTTGGGCCTGGGGCTTAGGACTTACCAGCTGAAAGTACTTCCACTCAAAAGAAACAAAAGCCATACTAAGGAGACAATTTTGCTTAACAACACAGGCTGCTCTCTAGCACCATTGCTCTTCAGCAATGGTCTCAGCTATTTGTTGCCTGTGCTGGGGTCTCCTGCTTCCCCTGGGGGTGCAAGGGTATGTCTGGGCTCCTGGTGTTGACCCCTGCTGGCTCTGCTCCTCTGGGACTCAGGATCTCCCACTGCTTGGCCACTGAAGCCCCACTTCGGTCTCCTCTATTGCAGCATTTTTTCCCCGAGGAATTCTGGTGGGGAGGAGTGGGGGAGGGGTTAGAGCTGTTTACCTGGCCATTAGGTCTCCCGGAAGTTCAAGAAGGTATGTTTCAATCCTTTGGGCTGCAAGCCTCAGGAGTAGATGCCTCAGGGCCAGAGGTGTTGTGCTGCTGCCTCTCATTGCTTCTACAGACTCCAATCCTGTGTTGGGAGGCCTGGGGATCTCTGCCACTTTCAGGTGCCCAACTTTCTCCCAGCCTGTCTCACTGGTTGGTTTCTCCAGCTGCTTCCAGTTTGGTGCTGTCTGGTGCAGTTCCACACATGGAGCACTCTCCCAGCCTACAGATCTGTCCTGTTGACCTTTTGGACTCTCCTGGCTTGGAAATTTGCTCCACTCAGACTGCTAGCAGCTTCTAACTCCCTCAAATCTGCTCAAACTCACTTTTTTAGGGGAATCTGACAGAACTTGATGAGAGAGCTCTGGTAAGACGTTGTTTTCACACGGCCATCTTGTCCTTAGGATTTTCTAAGTAAACTTTTGTGCCATCTTCAAACAGATAGTTTTATTTCTTCTTCATCCATCTTTATGCCTTTAATTTCTTTCACTTGTCTCATTGGTAACATTTTCAGAACTATTATTATATAATATTGGGGAAAGTAGGCATCCTTGCCATAGTATTGTATGTATTGGGCAAGCTTCTAGTACATCTTCATTGTCTACAGTGTTTATTTTTGGTTTTATATAGATACTTTTTATTATATTAAACAAAAGGCTTCAATATATCTTTACTTTCCAGAATTTTTTTGTACAAATGTATGTTCTTTGCCAAATGATTTTTCTACATCTGTTGAGGTAATCGTGAAGTTTGAGACATTTGATTTTAATATGATTAAGTTGATTGCTTTCTTGATGTCAAACCATCCTTGCATCCCTAGTATAAATCCAACTTGGTCATGATGAATTATTTCGTGGATGAACTGACATAGTGTGACACTATTTTACTTAATATTTCTGGAGCAATATTCAGTAATTATATTGATACATAGTTCTGTCTTTTATCCTTCCCTGGTTTAAATAATAGGACTATATTTATCTAATAAAAGGAGTAAGAGAGGATACTTCATCAGTTTCTAGAATAATTTGTATAATATTGGTGCTAATTGTTCTTTAAATATTTTATAGAATCTTCCTACCGATTCACGAGGGCCAGGAATTTTTTTCCTTTGGTATTTACTTTATAATTACATCCATGTCTTTTTTCTGAGATTGGATTGTTAAGCTTCCTATTTTATTTTTTTGTCATTTTGAGTATTTTATATTTTTGAAAGTATTCCTTGCTTTATCATTGTTGTTAGCATGCAACTGTGCACTGTGACTTTTGATAATTGTTTTCATTCCTTGAATGAATACAGCACTTATTTAGCATTTAACATAGGCAAAGCACTGTGCTAAGAATATAGTTAGAAAAGTAATAGCATATCTGTTCTTAAGGAGCTCACATTCTAATAGGAGGGGGAGGTGACACATTTGTTGTTGTTTTTGATCTGGAGAAGTAAATGGCAAACTACTCCACTATCTTTGTGGGAAAAAAAAAAAACCAACCCAAATGGAGACATGACAGAAACAGTTGAATAACAACCCAAAAAAGCAGTTCATAATGTCATTTCTACTAATAAAAATCATATCAATTTCTGCTGTTGAACCATTTGACTGCCAAAGACTTTGGTGACCAGAAGTTTCTTTTCTGGATATTGTGTAAATGTGTTTGTAACATGTGTAAATGTGGTTGTAACACCTTCAAGAACAATTGCCAGGCAGCATCGGAAGGCGGTATTACCATTCTCAGAGCTCATTGGCCTATCTGCCTCTTGGTGGCAGTTGGTCAGTAGTGGCTTATGGTGATGATCAAGAAGACGAGGACTTTTTTTCCCAGTGATTTCTTGCCTTGGTGATAGCTGCAGGCTGGCAGCATGGAGCACACTGCTATTCTGAAAGCTGTTGGTTCAGGGTCCTGGGCTGTCTTTATCAGGATCCAAAGAGAGATGATGATCAAGGTCGTGATACTGCTGGTTCTTGCCTCATGCATATTGTCTTGCCTGATTTATGAGTGGCAGTTAGTTGGCAGTTGGTAGCCTTTTCTCCACAAGGGTTGCTTCTCTAAATGACTGTGAAGACTGGGCTTTGAAACAAGACTGGTGGTCTTGAGGCGAGGGAGCTGTCACTCTCAGGGCTCCTGTACTTATCTGCTTTTGATTAGTAGTTGGTCAACAGTTGTTACTAGTGGTAATAAATAAACTACACCTCTTTTCCACATGATTTTTCCTTTTAAAGATGGCTGCCAGAACTGTGGTAGATGCAGATCTGGTGACCTGGGGAAAATTGTTACTCCCATGGCTTCTAGGGTCAGGTTTCAGAGCTGTTTCCATCAGAGGCCGAGGGGAGATGGTGGTCAAGGTGGCTGTGGTGGTAGGTGATGGCTTGACACACTATCTCCTGTCTCTTTCCCTACATGCACTGTTGCTTTAGGTAGGCTGATTCACTTGCCTTTCTGGTTTTCTTAGATTTTACCTTGTTTCCTTGCTGTTTTGTTGATTTTATTGTCTGCCTTCTTTTTAATCAGATTGGCTAAAGATTTATCTGTCTTTTTATAGAATCAGCTTTTAGTTTTATTTATCATTTCTGTAGTATTTTGTTTTCCAATTTATCTTTCTCTTTTAATTTTTATCCTTTTTTGTGTTTATTAGTTGGATTTCTCATTTTTAAATACATATTCAATTTATTTCTAAACGTTATGGGAATACTTAAAGGGAAAAGAAGTTTGTGAAACAAAGGTACAAGCACAATGTTGAAGCATTATCCCATAGATTAAGGCTGGGATACATTTAAGTTACTCTAGTAAAGTATGTATGTTTGTATATAATAAGGTCCATAAGGTCTGTGCTTCAAAATGATGTAAGAATAATTGGGTATTGGTACAACTGATTAAGGAGACCTAGATGTTATTCTTTTAGTTATTGAAACTAAATCAGAAACATCTTCAGTTTGGGGGAAAAAATTCAGTACAATTTCCTTAAAGGGAGGCAACCTGTGGAATATTTTTGTATTAATGGAAAAGTATACTGTGTGTTCTGTGGTACCCAAAGATTTAGAGGGTTTTATGGTGAGAGGTGGGAGGTTTGGGATAGGATTCAGATACAGTGAGAGGTGTTGAGGAGAGGAGATCAGAGCTAAGTGGTATTTGAAAGAAATAGAGGATTTGGTTTTCTAAAAGATGTTTGGGAGGAGTGTACTTGAACAGTAAGAGGAAAAGTGGTCCCTGAAAATAGTGGAGCAAAGCAGTAAGAGAAATTGGAGTGGAGTAGGGTATAGGTTTAGATGAGTAAATGTGACACATGCTCCGAGAAGATTAGTTAACAAAAGATAGAAGAAAGGGAACTTTTAGGTGTTAGAGAAAACACTGGACAAGGATGTTATGGAGGGATGGATACGGTCTATGTATATAGCCTTCTTGGTGAAGAGGAGAAAGTTCATAGTTTGCGATATTTGGAAAGTTCTCAGGGGAACCCTCATTTGGTGGGGAAGATTTTGCTGTTTTGATCCTAGTTCATTCCATGACCTAAACATGAGTTAAAGTTAGTGTTTGAACTTATCACATGTATAGGTTTCAATTCCCGAAGTATCTCATTCTTTCAGATTGAGCACGGTTAGAGAAAAATAAATAAGCTTAAGAAACAGATGCAAATCTATTAGAGCAGTAGCTTATGATCTTAATGGGAAATGTGAATTTGTATTGTTATTTAATCAGGCAAGCTACTTAAGGCTTATTTTATTTTATTTCTTTTTTAAAGATCAAAGCATATTACTTTTATTTTATTTTTTTGATGGTTTTTTTTCCTTCTGTTGTGTTTCTTCTTTTACAACATGACTAATATAGATATTTATTTTACATGATTGCACATATATAACATATCAAATTGCTTACCATCCTAGGGAGGAGGAAGGGGAGGGAGGGAGAAAATTTGGAACTCAATATCTTATATAAAAAAAATGTTAAAAATTGTTTTTACATGTAATTGAAAAAAAATGCTATTTAAAATATAGGGCAAGGTTCTCAGCTGAGTGTGGAGAGGAGTAGTTGTGGTATGTTTTGGGAGAGAAAGAAATGTTTGGAAGAGCCAGTGTCAACAGAATAGTGAGTTAATTTTGGAAGTATAGAAAGATTTCCTAGGAGTAATGCAGTCAGGTAACTGAATTCATTGTCTTGGAGGTCTGAAGACAATAGCTACCAGGATTTTGATTGGGTAGTAGGTGTGGATAGTAGGTATGGTAGTAGGTATGGTAGCAGGTATTGGATAGTATGGACCGCAGAGAAGGAGAGGTTACTGACTGATGGTGATAAGGAGAAAAGCTGAAAGTGGCAATGGGGAATAAGGAATATTCCAACTCTTCCACCTCAACCCAGTGACTTGAGGGGAATGAGTGAAAGTGCAGCCAGTGCTGGAAAGGGCCAGGAAAGGTATGTCATTAGGAGGAAGCCAGGTCTCAGTAGAGCCAAAAGATGGAAAGAATGGGAAAGGAAAGAGATTTATGAGGAAATCAAGTTTGTTTCTTAGGAAGTAGGCATTCAAGAGGACACATCTGAAGGTATGGGTAGTATCTGGCTGGGACTTTGGGGAGGAGATTGAAGTTGGGAATAAGGAATTGGGATGGGAAATGTGGTTTGGATGATGACCTATAGGGGTTCATAATCACTGGGATATGGAGGGTATGACCAGTTGGAAGTTTGTTAATAATTAAGTGAAAAATTTAGAGAGATTTTCAAAGTCAAAAGTATGACCTAAGGGTGGAGTCCCCCCAGAGCCCCGGGCAGTTCAGGTAAGGGAGCAATAACCCAGAACAGAAGATATGGTGACAATCCCCTTCCTCAAAGCAGGAAACCAGGCTGGAAATTGGATGGAATGGCACTCTTTCCCTATACCTTGATAATTGGTGACTGGTAAAATGGAATGATGCTTTTCCCTTTCCCACACATGAAGCTCATTTTAAAGATGTTCCCTAACCAATGTAAGATTATAGTCACACTGAAACTGATTATCGGAACTTGCTATTCAAGACTTTATGGGACTGTTAACTAACTGTTTTCTGAGTCTGACTACAGGTATGATATGCCAATAACCCTGTGAGGTCCATGAATTGCATCTATGAACTGAAGAGGGTGCTCTCATGGGAAGGTTGGAGGAATGACTGTTCCACATGAGCTGAAGTAGGATTCTCCTGACTCAATTTTCCCACTGACACCTGGCAAAATCCATTTCCCAATGTTTCCCTGGTGACTCCCAGCAGCCCCACGCCCAGTGGAGCTGTCTCTGTCAGTTTTGCGTTCACTTGGGCCCGCAGGACCGCATCTGGTGACTGTGCTGGTAAGGATGTTGTCTAAGTGAGGGATGTAATATCTGTCCCTGAGTAGCTTCTCCCCCTAGGGGTGTAATTTGATGGAGTCTTCCCACCCAATCCCTCCCCAAGACCTCAGGAACAAAAGTTTGGCCATCTCGCAAAACTCCGCACCCGGACTCCTTCCCTACCTTTTTTCTTTTGGCCGAGAAGGAATCATCTGAGAGTGAATAGGAGGGAGAAGGGGTGTCCAAGGGGAGGGGTTCTGAAACAAAAAGAGGGGGGGTGGCTTCCGAGAGGGGTGCTGCCTGGCAGTGGCATCGGCTGGGCCATTGCCAATTGCTTCAGGGGAGTCGCCGAGTTGATGGCCTGGGCAGTAGACAAGAGAAACTTGAGAGGGGAGCCAAATAGAGTCTGGGAGGGTGAGGATTTCCCTCCTGCCTCCTACTATTCTATCGGAAGATGTGAGAGGGCCCCGTTCTTTGTAAATAGACAGAAAAATCGTCGGAGTCAGGAAGGAGTGTGGCAGGGTTAAGGGCAGAAGACTTAGAAAGGGTAGGGCAGGGGCTGATCTGCCACAAAAAGATGAAAGGGCTTAGTGATATAAGGGAGAGCAAATGCAGGGGCAGAGGCGAGGGCCCTTTTTAGGGAGTCAGAGAAGTTTTTTTTTCTGCCAGAGTCCAGACTAGAGAGCCAGACCCAGCAATAGAAGAGTAAAGGGGTTTAGCAAGGTGAGCAAACCCAAGGATCCAGCAGTTCATGGGCCTGCTTCTTGGTAGTAGGAGCAGGAATGTTTAGGATGGTCTGGATATGAGCTTGAGAGAGAGAGAGAGAGAGAGATTTCTGGCCTCAAGGCAGTACCCAAGGTAGGAAACAGAGGTGCAACAGATCTTTGTGGCAGCCGAGGGAATTTAAAAGAGACAGGAGAGAGTGAGTGGCTTGAAAGCAACCACCTTCAGTGGATGTAGCTAACAAGAGATCATTAACATACTGAAGGAGGGAGCAAGAAGGGTTAGATTCCCAGAAAGGCAAGAGATTCAGGTGGGGGGCTTCATCAAAGAGGGTGGGGGAATTTTTGAAAC
>JAQQSZ010016443.1:0-11033 GCA_028646595.1 Phalanger gymnotis
ATGTTACCCATGTGGCCCATTGTTGAATTGCTTTACTTCTTAGAGAGGGTGGGTGGGAAGGGAAGAGGGGAGAGAATTTGGAACTCAAAGTTATAAAAATAGATGTTCAAAAACAAAAAAAAAAGTTTTTGCATGCAACTAGAAAGTAAGATACACAGGCAATGGGGCGTAGAAATTTATCTTGCCCTACAAGAAAGGAAGGGAAAAGGGGATGGGAGGGGAGTAGGGTGACAGAAGGGAGGGCTGACTGGGGAACAGGACAACCAGAATATATGCCATCTTAGAGTGGGGGGGAGGGTAGAAATGGGGAGAAAATTTGTAATTCAAACTCTTGTGAAAATCAATGCTGAAAACTAAATAAATTAAATAAAAAATTTTTTAAAAATGTAGAGGAAAAAAAAGAAATCTGGTATTTCTCAAAAAAAAAAAGATTGGGAAAGGAGTGAAGCAAAGCTGTATATTTTCATCTTATTTCTTTAACTTATATGCAGATTACATCATGAGAAATGGCAGGCTGGATGAATCAAAAGCCACAATTAAGATGACCAGGAGAAATATCAACATCAGTTGTGCAGATGATACCACTCTGATGGCAGAAAATGAAGAATTAAGAAGCCTCTTAATGAAAGTGAAAGAGAAGACTGTACATCACCACCCCCCCCCCACCCCCCCCCAAAAAAACAAGATCTTGGCAACTGGCTCCATTACCTTCTGGCAAGAAGAAGGAGAAGAAATGAAAGCAGTGGCAGATTTTATATGGTTGGGCTCATAGATCACTGCAGATGGCAACTGCAGTCATGAAATTAGAAGAAGCTTGCTCTTTGGAAAGAAAACTATGGCAAATCTAGACAGCATACTAAAAAGCACAAAAATCACCTTTTAAGCAAAGGTCCACATAATCAAAGCTATGGTTTTTCTAGTAGCATGGTATATAGCTGTGAGATATGGACTATAACAAAAGCTGAGCACCACAGAATCTATGCTTTGGAGTTGTGGTGCTGGAGAAGACTTCTGAGAGTTCCCTGAGTAGAAAGATCGAATCATTCAATACTTACAGAAATTAATTCAGGCTATTTACTGGAAGGTCAAATATAGCTTAAATACTTTTTCCACATAATGAAAAGACAAGGATTCATTGGAAAAGACCTTGATGTTAAGAAAGATTGAAGGAAAAAGGAAAAAGGGATGAGATGGATAGATAGTGTCATGGAAGCAATGAACACGAGTTTCCAAAAACTTCAGGAGATAGCCGAGGACAGTCATAAAGAGTGCAACATGACTGAATGACTGAATAGCAACAACAAAACACATATTAGAGCAATCTAATGGGACTTGGTTCTATCTACTTGTTTGCCTGTATCTTCTACTTAGATTCCTAGTATTAATATGTAATTATTAATTTAGAATTTTCTAGCAATTTAAAGCAAAGCAGCCAAAAAAAGAATTTTTGGAGGGTGTATTTCTTATTGCTATATTGAAATTCTACTTTTTGAATAATAATATTTGATTTCTTCAGTCAAATTTAGAGCATTATTCCTATTTAGAGTGGCCCAATACAATTGGAATGTTCTATTTGGATTTTTGTTTGTGTAGTTTTATATATGGCCTTTAGACATCTGACATACTGCATGATGCCAGGTGCTATTAAAAGCCTTTCCACTTTTTTGTAGGAACTCTCAGAGCTTTTCACTATTAACATAAATTTTGAGAACCCTAGATCCCTTTTATTATATAGTGAGGAACTTAAAGGAAGGCTATAATGATGGAACTATTTTCTTGCTTTGGTGAAAATTATTGTACTCTTGAATGGCCTGTATGGTAGTGGATTGGTGAGGTGCTACCAAAAAAAAAGAGAAAGGGAACCAGTTTTTTTTTTTTAATCCCAAGGATATTGTCTTTGGACGCAAAATTACAATTCTCCACCCTCCTTGATATCCTGATAGTACAAATCTGATTATTCCTATTTTGTAGGTGAGGAAACTAAATTCAGAATGGTTATTTGGTTAATCAATAGCCACAGACCTACTAAATCAAAGTGCCAGGACTTTAATTAGGTCATCTCACCCCAAATTCACTGTTCTTCACATTATATGATGGCTATAGAATGTTACCCAAAGCAAGTGGTGATAACTTATGTGGAACAGTCTTCTATTTAGGGGCCATTCTTGAGATACTCTGGTTTGGCATAATTACTGAACCAGATTACCCTGTGCATTTGTTGCTATCTTTATTATCCATGTGACTAAAATAAAGGATAGAGAATATAGATGTGGATATTCTTAAGACCATCAAAAGACAACCCCCACCCCAAATGCTTGAGTGGTAGAATTGGAGGAAATTACCTAGAGTCAGTTACCTTGTGTATTGCCACAAGGAGTGACCAAGGCTTCACGACAACCAGACATCACAGACTATTTTGCATGCATTCTAGACTTTGCCAAATCACAAATGCTGAAAGATATGCATGGAGTGAGCCATTCATTTAGAAATCTGTGTATATTTTATGGGAAATACACATCATATATTTTAAAATCATCAATGGAATGAATCAAAAGTGTTATTTACACAATTGATTGTTAAATTATTGAATGCCAAGGGGCCAAAATGAATTAAAAATAAAATAAAGGTTACCACTCTTTAGGAGTTTTAAAGGGCAAAGTGATATGATTGACAATACATTCTATTACTTTCTCTAAAATATAATGTTTTATTGATGCTCATTTTTGTAATTTCCAAGTGATTCCTTCCCTCCCTCTACCACCATGATAGCATAATAACCCTTCCTTGTAACAAAGAAGTACAAATACAGAAATAATAAAACTCAACATTCTGGTAATGTTTAACAACATATACCATATTTCACATATTAGTCCACCATCACCTAGTTAAAAAAAGAAGGAGCCATGTTTCACTGTCAGTTCTCCACATTATGATTGGCCCATAGTAGGAGTTTAACAAATGCTCATTTCCTTCTCCCCCTTCCCAATATCAATGGGCAGTTACTGTTAATATCTTGTCTACATCACTTATATAGGATATGATCCTATATCTTCTGTATCATTTACCTAGTGATTAGTGATCCAATATCATTTAACCAATATTTAATATCAATTAACTTTTAACAAGAGATATATACTGAAAGGGTAACAGAAGTAGAAAACCAAAACAAAATAGTTCCTCTAATACCATGGTTGCTTTCTCCTTACCAACCCCACCCTCCCCAAACACACACATACACACACACACACACACACACACAGCCCTAAGTCTCTGGGGAAAGTGGACTTAAATTTAAAGTGGTTGTTAAAAAGCAAGTAGACCACCACTTTCATTTCTGAGTTCAGTGTAACTGCTGAACAAATCACTCTCTGCCTCTCCTTGTCAATTCCAATTCAGCTACCAACAAACAGGCATTTTCTTTACCATTCAGTACTCAGACTGGAAACGGTCAAAGGATTCTATTCCATGTCACCATGAGCTTTCAGAAGCAGGATCACCAAATCATATACTTTTAGTACTCAACCCTTTCTACTCAATCTCTGTATCTCTCATCTCCCACTAAATTGGGAAATGATATAAATATTTTTTTTAAAAAAATCAATGAAACATTTACAAATAAGAAGTGATGGGGCTGAGTTGACCTCAATTTGCAGAGATAAATTGAGGTTAGGTCTTGAGGGTTAACGTCAAAGGACAAGGAAATATTTAAACTCATTTCCAAAATTCCACCTTTGCTTTTTTTGTTTTGTCCCATAGCACTTTTCTGGCTCTCCTTTTCCCTCTCCCTGTCCCTGTCCTCTTCCTCGTTTCCTCCCTCTCCCAGTCTCTTACCCTCTCCTCCCATTTCCTCTCCCTTTCTGTCTCCTTTTCCCTTTTTCTCTCTCTCTTTCCCTCTCCCTTTTTCTCTGTCTCTCTCCTTCCCACTTCCCCCATGCTGATGTAGCTACCTAGCTTAGAAGACTTGAAACAAAAAGAAAACTTTCAGTAACTTTATTTAAATCAGGGGATTCAGAAAAGCAGAAGTATTGCTAATCTCCTCCGCTTGCATTTGTTTAATCTTTTCCTCAGGGAAGTAGGAAAGAGGTAGCTTTGGAGCCATTGTAAAGAGCTTTTGAGCTTAAATTTTGTTAGAAGTTACAACAACAAAAAAATCAGTTAAGCATAGTACTTGGCCCCATCAAATAAAATTCAAATATTCCATATGGATTTTCTCTGGGTATGTGTGTTTGAGGGGGGCAGGATACAGAGAAAGAGTTGGTGGATGTTTTAGGAACTAGAGCATCCCTTTAACTTGGTAAGACTTTATGAGACTTTAAAAGCTGAGTGAAATAAGTGAAATAAGCTTCAGAAATAAGCAGTCTGAAATTTGAATTTTGACATTTTATTTTTCTCAGTTATATGTTAAAACAATATTAGTGTTCAGTTTTATTTTAAAATTTTGAGTTCCAAATTCTTGTTCCCTTCCCTCCCACAATCAAGAAGGTGAGGAATTTGATAAAGGTTAAACACGTGTAGTCATGCAAAATATATTTCCTTATTAGTCATTGTAGTAACTATCTTGCTAGCAGCTTCTGTGGGGGTGTAAGATCCACCAACAACCAGCACACAGAAAGCTGCCAACACAGGTTCTTTGATCTGCTTTACTAAGGAAAGTAGCTTTAAGGGGTTAACAATCTCAGTTTAATCAAACATACACAGTTCAGGGGGAAAAGATCAGCCCCCTGAACTTCAAGGCAAATACAAACATCAACAGACAGACCTTGTCTGATTCAAGTCACAATACATAGTTACTAGTACCAACTTCTGGGTTGCAAAGCTGGGGGGCAGTTTGCAGCTTGCCCAGAGTCTCAACACTCCTTCCATAAGTGTGCCCCCAAAAGTTAAATGCCAAGCTTTGCTCAATCATATCCTGTTCAGAGCCCTGAGGGCTCTAACCTCATCCAGGATGGGCGTGAGATAGTTCCCTATCCCCGGTATCACATCATATACAAATCAATGACTCTCAATTGTCACTGTGCTGAGAAATAAGCAAGACAAAAAGATCCCACTTTATCTGTCCCATTAAAACAAAGGCCAGAATACTTAAAGGCACTTAAGAGAAGAGCAACTAAAAGTCCCACCTTAATTACTATTACAAGTCATATTGTGAAAGAAAACAGACAAAAATTCCAAGAAAAAAATAAAGTAAAAAAAAAAAAGTATGCTTCAGTCTGTATTTAGATTTCATCATTTCATCATTTCATCAGTTTAGTTCTTTCTCTGGAGGTGGCTAGACTTTGCTTTTCATCAGGAATCCTTTGGAATTGTTTTGGATCACTATGTTGGGAATAGCTAAGCTATTCATAGTTAATTATTGAACAATATTTCTGTTTACTGTGTACAATGCACTAGGTTCATCTGCTTCTGTTCATTTCACTTTGCATCAGTTCATGTAAGTCTTTCCAGGCTTTTCTGAAAGCGTCTTGCTCATCATTTCTTAGAACACAATAGTATTCCATCACAGTCATATGCCACAACTTGTTCAAACATCCTCCAATTTATAGACATCCCCTCAATTCCCAATTCATTGCCACCACAAAAAGAACTGCTAGAAATTTTTTTGTACATATAGATCCTTTCCTTTTTTTTTTCTTTTTTAAATTCTTTGCTATATAGACCCAGTGGTGCTGTTGCTGGATCAAAATGTATGCCCAGCTTTATAGCTCTTTGGGCACAATTCTAAATTGCTCTCTAAGATGGTTGGATCAGTTCACAACTCTAACAAAAGTGCATTAGTGTCCCTATTTTTTATATTCCCTCCATTTGTCATTTTCTTTTTCTGTTATGTGATCCAATTTGAGGAGAGTGAAGTGGTACCTGAGTCATTTTTTTATGCATTTCTCTAATCAATAGTGATTTAGAGCATTTTTTCATATGGCTATAGGTAGCTTTGGTTTCTTCACCTGAAAACTGCCTGTCCATAGCCTGTGACCATTCCTCAATTGAGGAATGATTCATATTATTATAAATTGGAATTAGCTCTCTGTATATTTGAGAAATGAAATCTTTGTCAGAGAAACTTATTGTAAAAATTCCCCCCTCCAATTTTTCTGCTTTCCTTCTAATCTTGACTGCATTGGTTTTATTTTGTGCAACCTCTTTTTACTTTAATGTAATAAAATTATTCATTTTACATTTTGTAATGCTCTATATCTCTTGTTTGGTAATACATTCTTCTTTTATTTGTCTAAAGATAGATAGATAGATAGATAAAACAGATAAACTATTCCATGCTTCCCTAATATGCAAATGCTATCAACCTTTATGTCTAAACCACGTACCCATTATGACCTTGTCTTAGAATATGATATGAGGTGTTGGTCTGTACTTAGTTTCTGCCAATCTGCTTTTGGGCTTTCCCAGTAGTTTTTATCAAATAGTGAGTTCTTGTCCTCAAAGTCTGGATCATTGCATTTGTGAAACATGAGATTACTATGGTCATTTCCTCTGCGTATTATGTACCTAATTTATTCCATTGATCTACCACTCTATTTTTTTAGCCTTTACCAAATTATTACCACTTTGTAATACAGTTAGAGATCTGGGACATCTAGGCCACCTTCCTTCACATTTTTTTTTCATTAATACCCTTGATATTCTTGACCCTTTGCTCTTCCAGATGAATTTTACTACTTTTTCTAGTTCAATAAAATAGGTTTTCTGTAGTTCTTTTGGTATGACACTGAATAAGTATATTAATTTAGGTAGAATTGTCATTTTTATTACATTGGCTTGACCTACCCATGAGCAATTAATATTTTTCCAATTGTTTAGATGTGACTTTACTTATATAAGTGTTTATAATTGTGTTCAGAGTTCTTGGGCTTGTCTTGGCAGATAGACTTCCAAGTATTTTATATTAACCACAGTTATTTTAAATGGAATTTCTATTTCTGCTTCTTGCTGCTGGATTTTATTGGCAATACATAGAAATTCTGGCAATTTATATGGGCTTATTTTATATCCTGAAATTTTGCTAATGTTGTTAATTATTTCAAGTAGTTTTTTAGATGATTCTCTAGGATTCTGCAAGTATACCATCATATGATTTGCAAAAAATAATAGTTTTGTTTCCTCATTGCCTGTTCTAATTCCTTCAATTTCTCTTCCTTCTCTTATTTCTATTGCTAACATTTCTAGTACAATATTGAATAATAGTGGCGATGATGGGCATTTTTGATTTACCCCTGGTTTTATTTGGGAAGGCTACTAGTTTATTCCCATTACAAAAAATACCTGCTATTTGTTTTATATAAATGCTATTTATCATTTTAAGGAAATCTCCATTTATTCCTATATTTTCTAGAGTTTTTAGTAAAAATGAATGTTATATTTTGTCAATAATTTTAAAAAAATTATTGAGATAATCATATGATTTTTGTTGGTTTTGTCATTGATATCATTAATTATGCTGATATTTTTCCTAATATTGAATTGGCCCTGCATTCCTGGTAAGTCCCACTTTGTTGTAGCATCTGATCTTTGTGATACATTGCTGTAATCTCCTTGCTAGTATTTTATTTAAAATTTTTGCATCAATATTCATTAGGAAAATTGTTCTGTAGTTTTCTTTCTCTGTTTTTGTTCTTTCTGGTTTAGGTATCAGCATCATATTTGTGTCATAAAAGGAATTTTAATAGGACTCCTCCTTTTCCCAATTTTCTAAAAGTTTATGGAGTGATAGAATTATTTGTTCTTTAAATGTTTGGTAAAACATTTAAAACAAATGAATCCATCTCATCCTGGGGACTTTTTTTCTTAGGGACCTCATTGATGGCTTGTTCAATTTTTTTTCTAAAATAGAGTTAATTTCCTTTTCTGTTAATCTGGGCAATTTATATTTTTGTAAATATTCACCCATGTTACTTAGTCAAATTTATTGGCACATAATTGGCAAAATAGCTTCTAAATAATTCCTTTATTTTCCTCTTCAATAATGCCACCTTTTTCATTTTTGACACAGGTAATTTGGTTTTCTTCTTTATTAAATCAATTAACCAATATTTTATTATTTTATTACTTTTTGTAAAACCAACTCCTAGTTGTATTAGTTCAATGGTTTTCTTATTTTCGATTTTATTAATCTCTCCTTTAACTTTCAGGATTTCCAATTTGGTGTTTAATTAAGGATTTCTAATTTGTTCTTTTTCTATTTTCTTTTTTAGCTGTGAGCCCAATTCATTGATCTGTTCTTTCTTTATTTTATTGATGTAAATGTTTAGAGATATACATTTTCCCCAAACTACTGCTTTTACTGCATCCCACAAAATTTGATATCTTGTCTCATTGTTGTCATTCTCTTTAATGCAATTACTAATTTTTACTTTGATTTATTCTTTGCCTCACTCATTCTTTAGGATTAGATTATTTTGTTTCTATTAATTTTCCAACTATGCTTCCATTGCCCTTTAATAAATGTTATTTTTATAGCATTATGATCTGAAAAGGATGCATTTAATATGTCTGCTTTTCTGCATTTGATGGTGAATTATTTTATGCCCTAATACATGGTCACTTTTTGCATGGGTGCCAAATACCACTGAAAAAAGGTACATTCCTTCTTATTCCCATTCAATTTTCTTCAGAAATCTATCTTATATAACTTTTCTAAAATTCTATTCATTTCCTTAACTTCTTTATTCTTTATTTTTTTCTTAGATTTATCTAGTTCTGAAAGGGCAAGTTGAAGTTCCCTGATATTTTATAGTTTTATTGTCTGTTCCCTCCTGTAACATTTAACTTTTCCTTTAAAAATTTGTATGCTATGCCATTTGGTGCATGTATGTTTACAATTATACTTCATTGTCTATGGTAACTTTTAACAAGATGTAGTTTCCTTCTTTATCTTTTGATTAGATTTATTTTTTTCTTTTGTTTTATCTGAGATTGTGATTGTTACCCCTGCTTTTTGTTTTTTTGAAATTTCAGTAGAAGCATAACAGATTCTGCTCTGGCCCCTTATATTATATGTGCCCCTCTGGTTCAGGTGTGTTTCTTGTAAACAACACATTGTAATATTCTGCCTTATAATCCATTCTGCTATCCAATTCTGTTTTATGGGTGAGTTCATCCTATTCACATTCATAGTGATGATTACTAACTATGCATTTCCCTCCATTCTATTTTCCACCTATTTATCCTTTTCTTTCTTTCTTATTTCACTCTGTCCCTTCTCAAAAGTATTTTGTTTTTGACCCCTGCTTCCTCTTCTATCAGTCCCCTGATTTTTTTTACCTCCCTCCCTTCCTACTTCCTTAGATAGTAAAACAGATTTCTATACCCAACTGAGTGTATTTGTTGTTCCTTCTTTGAGCCAATTATGATGAGTGTAAGATTCAAGTACTGCCTACCACCCTTTGATCAATTTGATTAAAAAACAAAGAAGAAAATCAAATTAACTGTATCAAAAATGAAAAGGGTGAGCTCACCTCTAAGGAAGAGGAAATCAAAACAATAATTAGGAATTATTTTGCCCAATTGTATGCCCATAAATTTGACAACCTTAGAGATATGGATGAATATCTACAAAAACATAAATTGCCCAGGTTAACAGAAAAGGAAGTAAAATTTCTAAATAACCCAATCTCAGAAAAAGAAATTGAGCAAGCCATCAATGAACTCCCTAGGAAAACATCTCCAGGGCCAGATGGTTTTACATGTGAATTCTATCAAACATTTAAAGAACAATTAATTCCTATACTTTGTAGACTATTTGGGAAAATAGGTGAAGAAGGAGTCCTACCAAATTCTTTTTATGACACAAATATGGCACTAATATCCAAACCAGGTAGAGTCAAAACAGAGAAAGAAAATTATAGACCAATTTCCCTAATGAATATGGATGCAAAAATTTTAAATAAAATATTAGCAAAAAGGTTGCAGCAACTTATCATGAGAATAATACACTATGACTAGGTAGGATTTGTTCCAGGAATGCAAGCCTGGTTCAATATTAGGAAAACTATTATCATAATTGACCATATCAATAACAAAACTAGCAGAAACAATATGATCATCTCAATAGATGCAGAGAAATCCTTTTGACAAAATACAACACCCATTCCTATTAAAAACTCTAGAAAGCATAGGAATAAATGGAGCCTTCCATAAAATTATAAATAGCATCAATCTAAAGCCATCAACAAGCATTATTTGTAATGGAGATAAGCTAGATGCATTCCCAATAAGATCAAGGATGAAACAAGGTTGTCTATTATCGCCCTTCAATTTTTTAATGTACAAACTGCTAAATCTTACCTGATCCTTACTGTGGTTCGATAATATTTAAATGGTTTCTTTCTGGCTGCTTTCAATATATTACCTTTGACTCAGGAGCTTTGAAATATATATATATTCTATATATATTCCTGAGAGTTTTCATTTCAGGATCTCTTTTAAGAGGTAAGCAGTGGATTTTTTTTCAATTTCTATTTTGCTTTTTGGTTCTAGGGCAGCTTTCCTTAATAACTGCTTGCAATATAATATCTAGGCTGTTTTTTCATAAAGACTTTCAGGTAGTTCAATAATTCTTAAATTATCTCTCTTGATCTGTTTTCTAGGTCAGTTGTTTTTCTAATGTGATATTTCCCATTTTCTTTTATTTTTTCATTCTTTTGATTTTGTTTTATTTGTTTTTGATGACTCATGGAGTCATTAGCTTCCAACTGACCAATTCTAATTTTTAAGAAATTATTTTCTTCTGCGAGCTTTTGAATCTCTTTTTACATTTGGCCAACTCTACCTTTTAACAAAGGAGTTCTATTTTCAGTAAATTTTTGTAATTTTTTTTTCTTTTTTTTTTTTAATTTATTTTTGACATGTTTGGTTTTCAGCATTGATTTTCACAGGCGTTTGAATTACAAATTTTCTCCCCATTTCCTCCCCCCCCCACTCCAAGATGGCATACATTCTGGTTGCCCTGTTCCCCAGTCAGCCCTCCCCTCCGTCGCCCCATTCCCTTCCCATCCCCCTTTCCCTTCCTCTCTCCCCTGTTC
>JAQQSZ010016444.1:0-11033 GCA_028646595.1 Phalanger gymnotis
CTTGACTTCTTAGGGAGGATGGGTGGGAAGGGAAGAGGGGAGAAAATCTGGAACTCAAAGTTTTTAAAAATAGATGTTCAAAAACAAAAAAAAAAAAGCTTTTACATGCAACTGGGAAATAAGATACACAGGCAATGGGGGGTAGAAATTTATCTTGAAAGGAAGGGAAAAGGGGATGGGAGGGGAGTGGGGTGACAAAAGGTAGGGCTGCCTGAGGAATGGGGCAACCAGAATATATGCCATCTTGGAGTGGGGTGGGTAGAAATGGGGAGAAAATTCGTAATTCAAACTCTTGTGAAAATCAATGCTGAAAACTAAAGATATTAAATAAATTAAATAAAAAAGAACCAAATAAAACAAAAAATATTGTATTTATTTTAGAAACATATGTTCAAACACCAGAGATTCTAAAGTAAGCATGTAAATATAACATTTTAATTAGTTAAACTTTTCCCATAGAGAGAACAGCAACAAATTCTTACACTTTTTTATAGACTAAATCTTACTCTTTAAAATTGCACATTGTTTTTCAATCGTGTCCAGATTTTTGTGACCCCATTTGGGGTTTTCTTGGCAAAAATACTGAATTCCTTTTCCATATCATTTTACAGATGAGAAAACTGAGCAAACAGGGTTAAGTGACTTGTCCAGGGTCACACAGCTAGTAAGTGTCTGAGGCTGGATTTTAACTCAAGAAGACGAGTCTTCAGATGCCAGACCTAACACTTTAACCACTGCACCACTTATCTGCCCTAAAATTACATCCATTTTTTCTTTTTTTTTCACCATAACCATTATGGATTTGGGCATTAGAATCAATTTAATAACTACACACACACACACAGAAAGCAAGAGAGACTAGAGACTTATGGTGTGGATGTCATGGGAAAAATGTAGCTGCAAGTTTCCTTTATAATTGCACTATATATTATTATCTACAAGGAGCAGATATGAGTGGAGTGGATGATGATGACAACAATGATGATGATGATGATAATGATGATGATGATGATGATGGTGATAGCTACCATTTACGTAGCACTTTAAAGTTTTTGAAGTTTTTTTTACAAATATTTTATTTTATCCTAACAACAATCTCAAGAGATAGGTGTTATCACCCCCATGTTATAGATGAGGAAACTGAGGTAAATATACATGAAGTGATTTGACCATGGCCACACAGTGTCTAGAAAGTTGTGGAAGTTTATAATTAAGCTATCTTTGGACATTTATCCTACTGTCTTTGGAAAATGGGGTCCTAAATTTAAATCCTACATCTATATAATACAATATCTATGAAACCTTGACAGACCATTGTAATATCGAGAGAGACAAAGAAAGAAAGAGCATGAACATCCCTCTTCAAAAATTTTATTTTAAAACTTGAGTATTTTTCTAAAGTCTTTAATTTCATTCCTCGTGTTAAAGATAGGAAACAAATTGTTTGAGGGGGTCTACTTTGTCTGCCTAAGTGATTATGTGACATGAAAACAATGAATTTCAATGTGAAACTTTTCTTCGTTTCTTCATCTGTAATGTACCTGCAAGATGAGATCAGATTATATCGAAATCCCTTTCTTCTCTATATCTATGACCTTAAGTTTAATATTCAAGATAACGTAAAACTGGGACATTACATAATTGGGCTTTGTTGTATTTCTCCGCAGTTATATTTAACTCTATGTAAATTTTAGCTTGCTGTTGTGTGTATCCTTATGCTCTGTCTCCTATATTGCTACAAAGTACTTTATTCACCTTACTGCAATTGGTTCTCACAACAACCCTTAGAAGTGCATAATATGTGTCATTGCCACTGAACAAAAGAGAAAATTAAGGCACAGAGAAAATGGATGGTATTCCAAAGTCAAAGAGCTAACAAGTGGTAGAGCCAGGCCTCCGAACTCCACTCTCCTGACTCCAGGTTCCAATTTCTTCTGTGTTGCATACCAGTGTATCCCTCTTTTTAAACTTTCCTGGAAATGGAAAGCTAATCTTGTTCAGGACCAAGGTTCTGCTTCTTTTCAAAATGTCCATTAGAACTTATAGAGTGTTGGAGAGAAGATTGCTTCCTTTACACAACCTCTTAACCCTTCCTGCATCAAGTTTAAGTAGACAGAAAGGAGGAAAAGCCTCATTCTTTCCCCCTGCTCATTCTACTACAGGGAATCAAACAGAAGATTGATTAAAATCTACAATAGAAAAGAAACAAACAAATAAACAAATAAAGAAAGAATCAGAACTGCCATTGTTAACAGGGTCCGAATTCTTCACATTGAAATAAGTCAATATTCCAAAATTCACTATGACTATACTATCTATTATGTATTCACTGATCCCTCATGTTAAATTTCCCACTACCCACAGAAGTTCCAATTGCATGGATAAATAGCTTAAACTTCCTTGCTGAATTACTATGACAAGGCTAATTGAAACTACAATATTGTTTTAAGTCACACATACCCTATGGAGCCCTCAAAGTTATCAGTCAAGGCCACATCATGGGAACAGAGAAGATGCAGCAAATATGAAAAAAGTCAGGAACACACAAAAGTGGAGCCTGCTTGTAAAGCCAAGGAACACTGAGTTTGGGGAATGTGCAGCTGAATACTTTGATCAGAGAGTCAGAATCTAAAAGATATTTTTATAGACTAGATCCTTGAGCTGAATTGAAGAATTTGAAATTCAATAAGAATAAATTTGAAGTCTTACATTGAGTTTTAAAAAACTAACTTCAGAAGTATAGTACACGATAAGTAAAAGTAGATAGCTGCTTATCTGAAAAGGACCTGGGAGTTTTAGTGAATTGCAACCTCAACACTAATCAATAGTGTGATATGGTGGTCAAAATGCTACTGAAATCTTAGGTTACCTTAAGAAAGGTGAGCAGAGAGACAATAATCCCATTGTACACTACCTTGGTTAGGATGCATCTGAACTCTATAGTTGAGTGCGTGATATTGCATATTTTATAGAGATTGCTAATAAGCTCAAAAGCATTTAAAAGAGGGCAACTAGGATGGTGAAGGGTCTGGAGTCCATGTCAGATGAGCAGAAGGAGGGAAGGAAGGAGGGAAGAAAGAAAGGAGGGAAGGAGGGAGGGAAGGAGGGAAGGAAGGAAGGAGGGAGGGAAGGAAGGAGGGAAGGAAGGAAGGAAGGAAGGAAGGAAGGAAGGAAGGAAGGAAGGAAGGAAGGAAGGAAGGAAGGAAGGAGGGAGGGAGGGAGGAAATGAGGGAGGGAGGGATGTAGAGAGTGTAGGTAGAAGGAAGTGAGTGTGTTTAATCTCAAGAAAAGAAAACTCAAATAGGGAATATAAAAGCTGCCTTTAATAATTTGAGAGGCTTATTGCATGGAAAGGAGATTTGATTAGTTCTCTTTGGCCCTGAAAGGTAAATTTAGGAGTAATGATAGCAGTTAAGGGGATTTGAGACTGGAGTTAAAAAAATCTCCCGAAAAATGAAGAATGTACTGCTTTGGATGGTAGTAGGTCTCCTAACGTTTGCTAATACTAGCAAGGGAAATTCCAGCTTAGAATTGAACGGTGGCATATACCAAAGAGGGCATGCCGATGAAATAGCTGCCTGTTATAATCATTTAAAATGATAGCTTTCTCCCCCAAAAGCACAAAAGGAAAATTCAGGAATTATTTTATGCCATACATACTAGAAGAAAATTGTTGGAGTAGGTTATTATGATTGTGTTCAAGCAAGTTCTGACCCCTCAGGTTTTAACGGAACTCAGAAGATATGAGGCTCCAACATTTGCTAGCGGTGTGATCCTGGGTAAGTCTCTTAACCTTTTTCAGCCTCAGTTTCCTCCTCTGTAAAGTGGGAAGAATAATAATAGCACCTGCTTCACAAGGTTGCTATGAGGATCAAATGATTCAATGTGTAAATTGCTTAGCAAGCATTAAAATGCTGTATCGATTCTATTTATTAGGAATACCTGATCATTCTACTTTACAACTTGAAAATCTTGGCTTTCTGTCGATTCTAGGATAAAATGCAAAATCCTTACTCTACTATTTAAAGTCCTGCCCAATATCACTCTTTACTTTCCAGTCTTATTTTATATTTCTCCACTTTAGATAATCTCCCTTCCAGGCTAATTAGACTACTAGCTATGGCCCATATCTGAAAGTCCAACTCCTTCCCCTATGCTTTTGCAAAGGCTGCCCTCTACTCCATGTCTACGATGCACTCTTTCCTTTTAATTTAAGAAAATCTCAAGGTTTTCTCTTTTTCTCTCTGTCCCTGATTTTCTGGAATTCAAAACTATGTCTTCTCTTCTTCTGGTTCATCTTGAAATTTCCCGCAGTACCTGCATCGCCCTAATCCTGAAATAACCTACCATCCCTGCGATCTGCTCACCCTGGAATGGTCCTCTACAAGGCCTTTCTCTTCTTGGTGAGTCCTTCTGGAGCCTCCACTTTGTGGACATCTAGCCTTCATCCTCTTTCCAGCCCTGTTCCTAACTTTCTGAACTTTCAAACTAAGAGGTGGTTAACTTCCTTCTCCCTAACCCTTCCACCATTCTCTTCTTTTCAGCTCCTTTTGGTGCATTTGTCTTCCCTTATTAGAATGTAAGCTCTTTAAAGGCAGGGCTTGTCTTTCTTTTTGCTTCTTTTTCTATCCCCTGCATTTGGTATATTGCTTCAATACTCAAGAAGTACTTGTTAAATGCTTGTTTCCTTCCTTTTTTCTGAGCTTCCTTCAAAAGACAGTTTAGCACTGCATCCCATACAAGGTACCCCATTTAAGAGCCAAGGAGACGGTGCTTCAGACAGCTTGGTCACACAGCTTGGGATTTTCATTCAGGTGTTCCTATCTCCAAGTCTAGCATGCTATAGAATGCCGTGAACATCATCTTAGGAAAATATCCTTCCATCTCAACCTGAATGTTCACTCAAGAATTCTATCTTCAGAAGGTATAAACTTAAGCAAGGATTTTAAAAAGCATGAGGATATCAACCAAATCCATTTTCTATCTTTAAACCCACACATTAACCTTGTTAGTTTGATTCACTTGTTTGCAATCAAAGAGAATAGTCTGTGTAGGGTGCTGAGAGTGCGGGTGTTGTGAAGAGATAGGAAAAGAGGGAAAAATAAAATGGCAGTCTCAGGAAACAAACCTCCCTCACTCTCACCTCCAACCAAAAAAAATCAATATGCTTAGCCATTAAAACCTCACGCTCACGTAGTTCATGGTCATTCTAAAGTATTTTGTTTCAATCTCACCATCTTTGTCGCTTATATAATATAGCTCTATCACCAACACATTATTTTGCTAACAAAAGCCAATCAATAGGCAAGTCTGACACATTTCATTTTAAAATTAATAACATCGCCATCCCTGAGTGTGGATGCTTGCCATTGTTAGTTCAACATTTAGGACAAAATCCATCTTTCTGAACAGTTAAATGTAAATTATTTCATATGTGATCTGTGTATAAAAGGAACAAAAGAAAAGGTGGAAAGTGCTGCTGGTTGCTGATTAGAAGCAGATGGGACACTTGGGCAAGTCACTCTTATTTTGCTAAGAATAGGAATAGCTAATAATAACTACCATTTCTACAAAGCTTACTATGGTGCCAGGCACTAGGCTAAGCACTTTACTTTTATCTCGTTTGATCCTCACAATAACCCAGAAAGGGAGGTGCTATTGTTATCCCATTTTACAGAAGAGGAAACTAAGATTAAGTGCTTGTCCAGGGTCACGTTTGGATTTGAACTGAGATCTTCCTATTTCCAAGCCTGATACTCAAACCACTTTACCATTGGGCTACCTAGATTTCTGCTTCTATATAATAAAGTAGAATGGCAAGACCTCTAGGGTCTCTCCCAGTTCTAAAATATTATGATTATAGTACTATAGAGCTAAAGATTAGCAAAGGTTAATTCTTAAGATGATCAGAAGAATACTTGAACAATATATTTGGTCAAATTTGCATGTTTGCATAAGAATATAAATGAAATTAGGGGCAGCTAGGTGGTGCAGTGGTTAGAGTGCCAGCCTTGGAATCAGGAGTACCTGAGTTCAAATCCAGCACCAAACAATTACTAGCTGATTGACTCTGGGCAAGTTATTTAACTGTTTGTCTCAGTTTCCTTGTCAGTAAAATGAACTGGAGAAGGAAATGACAAACCACTCCAGTATCTTCGTCAAGAAAACTGCAAATGGGGTCACAAAAAATTGAACATAACTATAATGACTGAACACCAAGAAAAATAAGTACGATTGCTATATTTGGGAAAACTCTTATTTTTTTGGTTGAGAAGCGTCTAAGCCTTAGGGATTCAATTTATCTATGCATAGTATACCATGACTTTAGTTCCAAGCAAAATATCATAAAAGAATGAATTAAAAAGGCTCAGGAGGCTACTTAAACATCAAAAAGTCCTTTAAATAACATTTTGAAAAGTTAAATACAAATTAATTTGAAATGGTGTACAATTATCTCCTTAAAAACCATGCAAGTCAAAAAATGAATAAAAAGGCACTGGTCAAAAAAAAGTATGTAAGAAGACAATTTAGACAAGAATGTGCATTTGAATGGGAGAGAGGTTGAGGGCACCATTGGCATGCATGTGTTTTGATGGATGGTTTGCAGGTTCTTCTGAAAATTTCCTTTCTCATATCAACATTTCCATATTTTTTTTGAAGTTTTGACATTGCAGCTCATGGGCAAATACACTTATTAGGCATAAGAATATGTCAAGGTCTTTCCTATAGAGAAAAAAAAATCCTCCATTAATAAACTTGCTTGTGTCTCTTTTTCCCCCTTTGATGGCTACTACTTCTGCAAAGGAAAGCATTCCTTGTAATGAATTAAATATCAAAATGATGTCATACCCTAAGCTTATTCAGAAGGAGATCACAAATAGTAGCCTTCCTGGTTGATACAAAATGTAATGTGCCCGAGGTTGGAACTCCAGTTCTCTTTCAGGTAGTAAACCAGAAAGCAGCCTGAAGGACCCAAGAAAAGGGACTTTTAGAGAAAGGGGAATTTTAGAGAAAGGAACATGAAACACTAAAATGTATTCCAGACTGTTTTAGTAAGGTAAAGATCTGTGCATTTGTACCAGCTGGCTCCCATGTCTGTGATGCCTTTGTGCCACATCCCTCTAACAAACAGAATTTCTAGCATCCTTCAAAGCTCTGCATAGGTGCCATGTCTTTCATAAGTCCTTTTCTGATGCCCTAAAGCAGCGGTGGGAAACCTGTGGCCTCGATACTACATGTGACCCTCTAGGTCCTCAAGTGCAGCTCTTTGACTGAATCCAAACTTCTTTTTATTAAGGGGGTTTATTCTGTGCAGTTTCAAAGCTACAAGTTCCCCACCCCTGCCTTAGAGATTGCTATTTAAAATTACTTTGGATTGCATAGTGCAAACCTTATATTTTCATGCTGTTTCCATGTTGCATTCTCCTAGTATCTCCAACCTCCATGCAGGTTGCACTTCTTACTCTCCAGATTTTCTCTACCATGCCCTGGGAAGCCTCTTAATCCTGGAAATTCACTGCACCCCTGGACTTCTCACACTGCAAGTACCTTCTGCCACTTTCTCTTCTTCCTCTGATTGACTGGTTGCTCCCAGAACCTCCATGTTAAGGAAAATTCCAAGGCAAGCCTTGTCTTCATTCCTTTCCAGGCCACTTTCCTAACCTTGTATACTTTCTCTATCACATACACTATCAAGGAAACCCTGCAACCACTAACCCCAACTTTTCTGTTCCTTTTCTTGTGTATTGACTTTCCCTAATAGAATGTAAGCTTTTACTTCTATTTGTATTGTCAGTGTTTAGTACAGTGCCTGGTAAGTGGTGCTTAATAAATGTTTGTTGATTTGACTTGTTTTTGTTTTGTTTTTTGAGGGGGAAAGGCAGGGCAATTGGGGTTAAGTGACTCGTCCAAGGTCACACAGTTAGTAAGTGTGTCAAGTGTCTGAGGATGGATTTCAACTCAGGTCCTCCTGACTCCAGAGCCGGTGCTCTACTCACTGTGCCACCTAGCTGCCCCTCGTTGATTTGACTTGACAATAAGACCTTTTTTTTTTGTTATCTTGTATTCAAATTCCTAGTTCCTTGCACACTTGCTAATCCCATTCAATTAGCTATGTTAAGTATAAAAGGAAAATTAAAGAAGGGATAGTATTACTATATGGTATAGGAGGAATCATGCTAATAATAAACTGATAAGAATAATGAACTCATGCTATATTGCTTCTGCTTTCTTAGGAGAATGAACTTTGAACGAGGAATAAACAACAACAACAAAAAAGGTTTAACAATAAGTTAAAAATCAAAAGAAATGAGAAGATGATCACATGGAATCTAGCTCAGTGAATTCAAGTCACTTAGCCCCAGACAAATACAATACAGGATACAAGGACAGACATATAATTGCTGAGCTGCTGTCAATGACCTTTGAACAATCAGATGCTGCCGGATAGGAGGAGAGCAAATGTTGTTCCATTTTTTTGAAGGTAACTAGGTGAAATCTGGGACCTCTGAACTAATGAACCTAACCTCCCCTTGGAATATGTCCAGAATGCATTCTTAGTGGGGCTGTTTAATGAGCACCTAGAAATAGAAGTTATGATCAGTAAAACCCAGAATGACTTCAACTAGCCAAGTACCAACTGGCTTTCTTCATTTCTTCCTTTCTTCCTTCTTTCCTTCCTGCCTTCCTTTTTTCTTTCTTTCTTTCTTTCCTTCTTTTTTCTTTCTTTCTTTCTTTCATTTCTTTCTTTTTCTTTCTTCCTTCCTTCCTTTCTTCCTTCCTTCTTTTCTTTCTCTCTTTCTTTCTTTCTTTCTTCCTTTCTTTCTTTCTTCCGTCCTTCCTTCCCTCCTTCCTTCCTTCCTTCTTTTCTTTCATTTTCCCTTCTTTCTTTCTTTTTTCATAGTGTAAAGTTCCTGCTATACTCTGCCCTGATCAGACTAATATTAGTAATAATTATCTACTAGTATTCAGATATCATATTAAGGTTGGCAAATCGCTTTACAAATATTATTTCATTTGATGCTCATAATAAATCTGGGAGGTAAGTGCTATTATTTTCCCTATAATCCATACAAGGAAATTTACAAAAGCAATTAAATGACTTGCCTAGGCTAACACAGCCAGTAAATTTTTTAAATTTTGGCTAACACAGCCAGTAAAACTTGAACTTGGGTTTTTCTGACTCCAAATCCAACATTCTGTTCACTGTGCCACTCAGTTGCCCATATCTGTTCACAAACAGGAAATACACTTTCAGAAAGGCCTAAAGGATGCATGAGAAGGTAACAAGAAGGCAGCATATGCCAAATGAGGATGGGTTGAAGAAACTTGACATTTTACTGAGAAAAGAAAGACTTGGTGAGGTGGGAGAGAAAATAATATTCAAGTATTCAAAGGGCAGAAGACGCATTAGACTTTTCCTGTGGTATCTTTCTCTGCAGGGGAGCAATGAGAATTGAGTAATGACCATGATGACAATAACTAGCACTTGGATAGTGCTTTAAATTTTCCCAAGCATTTTACAAATATTATCTCATCTGATCCTCACAACAACCTTGGGAAGCATGTGCTATTATTTCCTCTATTTTATAAATGAGGAAACTGAGTTGCATAAGGGCTAACTGACTTGTCCATGATCCTCCATATAGTTAGTGTTTGAGGCAGGATTTGAACTCAGGTTTTCCTGACTTAAAGGCTGCTGCTCTATCCTAGAGAATATTGTCTACATACTATTGGCCAATGAACTTGTTTGTGATTCCAGGCAGAATTCTAGAATGTATTATCAGAGAGGTTGCTTAGCAAATGTTTAGAAAAGGAAATGGAGATCACAAGAAAATAGCTTTGCTTTATAAAGATTGGACCATAACAAAATAGCTTCAATTCCACTTTTTTACAGGGTTTATATATGGTTTACTTACATTTCAATAAACCATCTGACAAAGTCTCTTATGCCATTCCTGTGGACAAAATATAAAGATATAGGTTAGGCAATTGCATCATTTGGTGCATATCAGGTAAATAGTCTTACTGAAAGAATAGTTATTAATGTTTAATATTAACTTGGAGGGAGGTCTCCAGATGAGCACCCCAGGAACGGGTCTTTGAATCTATGCTTCTCTGTTTTCAGTTTGCTTGTTTGTTTGTTTTTCTTAAAAAAAAAACATCAATGCCTTAGATAATGTAAAACCCTTTGAAAAGGCCAAAAAGCTAGGAGGGATAGTTAACATACTCACTGACAATCTCAGGATTAAAAAAGACACTGAAAGTCTAGAGCATTAGACTAAGTCTAAAAAAGATGAAATTTAATAGGGAGAATTATAAACTCTTATAATTGGGTTGAAAAAATAAACTTCAGAAGTACGATATAGGGAAGGTATGGCTAGACTACAATTTATCTGAAGAAAAATCTGAGTATCTTAATGGACCACAAGCTCAATGTGTGTTTGATATTATGATAGGGAAATCAAGGAAGCTAATGAAACTTCCAGGCTTCCTTAGGAGAGGTGTTCGTTACAAAGGGAACAATGTTCTGCTGTTCTTTGCCAGGATGGAAGTACAACTGTGGTATCATATTCATTACTGGACATCATGTTTAGAGTTTGGTAAGCTAGAACATATCTGGAAGAAAAAAGCTGGAGTAGGAGAAAATCTTTACAACTAGTGCCTCTGATAAAGGCCTCATTTCCAAAATATACAGGGAACTGAACCAAATATATAGGTATACAAGTCATTCCCCAATTGAGAAGTGGTCAAAGGATATGAACAGACAGTTTTCAGAGGAAAAAATTAAAGATATCTATAGACATATGAAAAAGTGCTCAGAATCACTACTGATTAGAGAAATGCAAATCAAAACAACTCTTAGATACCATCTCTCTCCTGTCAGATTGGCTAAAATAACAAAACAGGAAAACGATAAATGCTGGAGAGGATGCGGGAAAATTGGAACATTGTTACATTGCTGGTGGAATTGTGAATTGATCCAGCCATTTTGGAGAGCAATTTGGAACTATGCCCAAAGGGCTATAAAAATG
>JAQQSZ010016445.1:0-11033 GCA_028646595.1 Phalanger gymnotis
GCCTCAACGACCAGAGACCAGAGTCCAGAGACCATTGGTTCCCGAGTTGGCCCCTCTTAAGTTATTAATCTACGCCCACACAGGTTTCACACCTGATAGGGCTTTGGGCCTGGGGCTTAGCATTTAACAGGTGAAAGTACTTTCACTGTAAACAAAAGCCAAACTCCTCAAGGGCACCCGTTAAACTAAGCCCATTTTGCCTTACTGGCACAGAGGGGCCCGAAAATATTAATGTGACAACGAAGGCCATGCCAAATGGAATATCTTTTCATGGATCTATGGTTGGATCCACATAGCTATTCTTCCAAAGAAGATCATACCCCTGTCCCACATTTTGGTACTATTTATCTTCTTTGCAAACCCACACCATCCTCATCAATTCACCATTTCTCTTGAGGGCAATATCATTCTTCCAAGTTACCCAGGATCACTTCTTCAGAGTCTTCTGTACAACTTACCCAGTCATATTGAAACAACTGCTGTCTCATCAGTTGATTGCAATAGTACCTCTCATATTTATCCCCTTTTGTCCCCTCTCATGGACTCTATTATAACCCCTTACCTGGACCATTGTGACAGCCTCCTAATTGGCCTATCTGCTCAGGAAAAAAAGGAAGTGCACACAATGGCTGTTGTCCACATGAGATACAGCTGAATGGATGGCTTTTAGAGCTTATCCATCCTTAGCTTGGACAGTAGGCATGAGCTCCTGACCATATCTGGTGTTTATCTATAACTTGGATAGAAACAGCAAAAGGACAATTCACTTGTCACGATAAAATGTACATTGATCTATGTCAGGAGCCCATCATGGAAGTATTTTTCCTACAAAAATGTATTCTTTTTTATCTTGGTATATGCTTCAATACTTAAATATTCAATGTTTTCTGAAGTTAAGGGGACTTTTCCTCTGCATCCTAACTCATTATCCCTCCCTGCCTTAGTAGATTATTTCTTGAGTTACTGTGGTCAAAACAAATCATCATCTGGTTGCCAACATTTTACTCATTTACTCCCCACCTTTAACTAGTTGGGTTTTCTGGATGAAAGATATATATACTTTTTTGGATTAACATATAGCACTTTTCTAGCTTGACAGAACCTACCAGTTTTTGCCTTCTGATCCCTCAGCTTTTGAGAATACAGTCTAAAGAAATACAGGTAGAGCCTAAAAGGTACAGGTATAGGCTAAAGGCATAGGCTTAAAAAATCAATCCAAATTTGGTCTACCTCCATTAAAAAAAAACACAACAGAATGCATTGAGCACCACTTGAAAGATGATAGAGTTATGACTGTGAATGGTAGCCAAAGACCTATGGTTACTGATTACATAGAGCATAGAGCAACCCAAATCCTCCTCAACAATCCAGAACCAATACAATGAATGAAATTGGAATTGAGATTTCCAGAGTAATTCAACTTTAAAGTTATCTTTGACTGTCACACTCCATGGTAACCAATTCATTGTTAATGTGGTAGAGCTTTAGAATACATAAGGGGGGATGCAATGACAAAGAATCAGGGCCCAAGAAAAATCTGGTATACCAGGAATTCAGGTAGATTAATTGTTTTCAGAAAAGACCATCAGAGAAGTCTATGAGATAAGAGGGAGGGAAAATATCAGTAAAGAGACACTGTGGCATGTAGAGATAATGCTCATCTAAGGGAAGGAATAGTTAAGATCTGAAAAGCTGAGGTGTCTGCTTGGACACAAGACAGTTAACTCAATTAGTTTCTTCTTGTGTGAATATTATTAAATAAAGCATTCCTTTATCCATGGTGATTATTAAAGGTTAATAGAAAACAGAAACATATATATATACATATATATGTATATGTCTTCTATGAGCTTTTAATGTCATATTATGTTATATAATATGACATATAGTTAATTATAGATAGTATCACTTATAATTACAATAATCTATATACATATGCATACCTAATAATACAAACATCTTAAAATCCCTGGACTCAAGGAGTCCTGCATCATCCTGCATCATCCCAGAACATCCCCGTGTTAGCTCCCTCCCACGCTCAGCCCACCCCTGCCATTGTCACAGAGCACTCCTTCTCTCCCATCAGCTGTTAAATACTTTCTCCCCTCCCAGGGCCAGCCTCTGCATTTCCTTCCCACCTCTGGTGCCTCCTTCAGGTGTCCAGGAGCCCTGGTACTAGGAGCACCTTTCCACAGCTCAGCCGTCACCATGATCTTACCCAGTGTCCAATCCCCCATCTTACTGATGTGTTAAAAAAGGAAGCTCTCCAAAGAAGTAAGTACATTCCAGAGAGGGCACCATTGGGAAGGAGTGTAAGGTAAATGAATTTTGTCTGCTAAACTTTCAGTTTGAGATGACTTCAGGATCTCAGGAGGAGTTGTGCTGAAGGCAGGTGATGATGCAAGACTGGTGCTCAGCAGGGGTATTAATGTGAGAAATACAGAACTGAGAGTCATCTGGGTAGAGATGACCATTGAACCCACGGCAGCTGTTGAAATCACAGAGAGAAATACTTCATGCTCGCACATAACCTCCCCCCCCCCCCGATCTACTCATCTTCCTTTCTGTCTCCGATGTGGGACTCCTTGGATTGTTCCAATCTCAGTTGGAGAGAGGAAGGTCCGAACTAGAAAGGGAAGAGGGGGTACATCTGGGACTGAGGAGGGCACAGTCTCTGGGAACCCCCTTGAATCTGGAATACAGTCTTTGCGAGCCTCCTTGAATTCTCCTTGAATCTTCCCACTAGATCTGGCCTTTCCTGGAGACTATGGCCTCACGTTATCATTAGTCCCAAATCTCTACCTAAACCTGGCCCTCTGTCGTTACTATAGATATGCATGCCTTCAGTTACTTCCCAACCCTGATATTATCAGTATCCATGCCTTCAGCTACTTCCAACCCTTAATTCCATTCTCTTGGTTCTTGGACTCTGACCTCATCTCACCCTCCTTAGACTCCTCCTCAAGACCCTCCATAAACGTCTCCTCTAATCACCCCAGACCACAACTCAATCCCTCCTACAATCTTTGTGTATATAATCTCCATCTTGCCTACATGAAGGCACTCAGATTCAATCTAGCTCAGCTTAGATTGAATCTGGCCCTCTTGTGAAAACAGGCATCACAAAGGGTGGGATTTCTTAAGACAACCCATTATGGTGAATCCCTAATAAACTTTGTCTTTTCCCTTGGCTGAGAAGGCTTGAGTCGAATTCTTTCGGCAAGTCCCGGCATGTTGGTATTTTGGGGTCTTGAGCACCCCTAGAAACCTATGGTTCCCTTACCTATCATCGTTTTGCTTAAACTTCTTCAGGACCTCTATTTATCCTCTGGAAAAGGAAGGGGTTGCTCTCATTGGTCTCTATGATACTTTATCACATGGATGTTCTGTGATTCTGTTCATTTGAGAAGAAACCTTGCTATAGATCATCCCAGAGCATCTCTGACCTTGATTTTCTCTCTTCTCAGTGAGCTAAAGCCTGTGGACTCATCTTAATAAGAGGCTTCAGGTTTCTGAACAGCCTACTTGGGAGTAGGGTCTCAGAAAGATTGAAAAAATCAGAAGATATTTCACTGCTGGATCTTTGAAGTTTTGCGTGCATCGCTGTGGTTGTTCAATCTAGTAAAAGCAGAATAGATAGCAGAGCCAGGAGATGTGAGTTAAAACTCCTGTGAGTTCTTGGGCAAAACACTGAACTCTGATCCTCAGTTTCTTCACTGTAAAAAGAGAGGGCTGAAGCAGTGCGTATGTGACAAGCAGGAACAAAACTTCCTTTGCCAATCACCATTCTCTGATATATATTAAACCCCTCCCCGCATTAGGAAAGCAGCTTCTTGAGGGCAGAGATGATGAGATTTTTGCATGTGTACCCCCAGCAGATAGCACAGTGCCCAGAACAAAGTATGTGGTTTCGGGTTAATTGCCACTTATAAGACCACCCCTACCAAAATCACTCAGTAACATTTCCTTTGACACTGGATCTATATTTACCACTCCATCAAAATTAGAGCTGCTGGCCAGGCTACTTCCCTTCTTTCCTCATTGCATTTCATGCTGGCTTAAAGTCTTCATCTCATACCCAATTCCTGCTGTCGTACTAGGGGACTCCCAAATACATATGGATAGCTCTTCAACGATTCTTACTGCTCAGCTCTTTAATAACTCATTTCCCCTGAACTTGTAGCAACAATCTGCTAGCAGTTCCCGTAGGAGTGTAAGACCAATAACACCAGCACACAGAGGGCTGCTAACACAGGTTCTTTGATCTGCTTCTCTGAGGGAAGTAACTTTAAGGGGTTAACAATCTCAGTTTAATTAAACACACCTATATCAATCACTTAGTTCACGGGGGAAAGATCAGCCCCTTAAACTTCAAAGCAAATACAAACAGAAATTACAAACATCAACAGACAGACCTTGTCCGATTCAAATCACAATACATAGTTACCAGAGAAGAACCAATGGGTCTAGGTTAGCAAAGGCAGGGCACAGTTACACAGCTTGCATAGAGTCCCAACACTCCTTCCATGAGTGAGCCCCAAAAGTCAAACCCTAAGCTCCCCTCAATCTTATCCTGTTGGGAGCCCTGAAGGCTCTGACCTCATCCAGGCTGGGTATGTGAAAGTTCCCCATCTCCAGTACCACATCATATACAAGTCAGTGACTCCTTATTGTCTTAGTGCTGAGAAATAGCTGAGAAATACTCCAAGACAAAGACAGGGAAAGGTTTCCCAGCAATTCAAACAAAGCAGAGATTTGATAGTCTTAGCATCCCAAAAGGGAAGAACAGGAAAAAGTCTGATTGCCTTAACAGAACTCCCCTCCACCCTACCTCCAGCTACTCACAGAGACAAAAATTGCTTTGATTTTGTCATCACTTACAAATGCACAACTTCCATGTTCATGAACTCTGAAATTACCTCTTCTGATCACACTATTCAATCTCTCCTCACCCTCACTGGGACCTCCAATCCCTCTATCCCTTAGCTCTTTTCCAGTCTATCACTCTTACAGTAGCTACACTCTCTTCCCTTCCCTACTTTGAACCTTTCATTGGGCAGTTCAACTCAACACTGTCCTTTGCTCTTGAATCTGCTTCCCCTTGCTCTAGTGCCAATCTTGCCCTTTGAAGACTGTGCCCTGGATTGTTCTGACTCTTCATTGCCTTCACTTCTATACATATGCTGCCAAATGGTGCTGGAGACAATCATAAATCAATGATGACTCGGTCCACTACAAAGTTACATTAATCACAAGCAATCCTCTTGTGCTTCCTTCATGGATTCCCTAAGCTACTCATCAGAGCAGCTTTTCTAATTCTTTTCATCCCTCCTTAAATTTCCCATGGCTCTCCTTTCCCTACCTTCAAAACTAACAGTCATGCTTCATATTTCACTGAAAAATTTGAGGCCATTAGCAGAGAGTCCTTGTTCTCCATTCCCCTTTATCTCCCAGATTCCTTCATCTAATAGCTCAGTCATTACTCCTGTTTTACACAAAAGGGAGCCCTTTCCCTTACCAGAGTCCTCTATATGCCCATGTGATTCCATTCCATCCCAACCTCTCCAGCAGATTTTCTCTTCTATTATCCTTATTTTCTTACTAATTTGGATTTGTTCCCTGTCTACCAAGTGTTTTGTTATTGCTTACAAACATGCTCATTTCCCCCCCAACATCAAAAAACTTTTCACTTCATCCACCATTCCCAATAGTTGTGGTGCCATCTTTCCTTCTCCTGTAGCCAGATTCCTTGAGGTCATCTACAAAAAGTGCCTCGTTTCCTTTCCTTTCACTCTCTTCTTAACTCTCTACTCTTTGGCTTCTGAGCTAATCATTCAACTGTAACTTCTCTCTTCAAAGTTAGCTCTGTTATCTCTCTGCTAACCCCGGTCTTACATCTCCAACTACCTATTGGACGTCTTGAACTGGATGTCCAGTAGAAATCTTAAGCTCAACTTGTCCAAAACTGAGCTCATTATCTTTCCTTCTAATCCCTCCCATGTTCTACCTTCTCTATTACTATCAAGGTCACCACAAACCTTCCGGGCTCATGGTCCAGGTGCTTTCTATGATGTCTCATTCTCTTTCACTCCCCATAGCTAATCTGCTGCCAAATTCAATCATCTGACCATTCTAAAATCTCTCATATCGGTTTTCTTCTCTGCTCTGACGCTGCTGCCACCCTAGTGCAGGCCCTCATCCCCTAACATGGTACCTATTGCAATAGTCTACTGGTCATCCCAGCCACAAATCTCTCCCCACTTCAGTCTATCCCTCACTCACTCACTCAAGTGGTGTTCCTCTGATTTAACCATTCTAGAGGTCAGTTGGGAACTATGCCCAAAGGGCTATGAAATTGTATATACCCTTTGACCCAGCAACAGTACTACTAGGTCTCTATCCCAAAGAGATCATAAAAAGGATAAAAAAAAGATCTGCAAGTGCAAAAATATTTATAGCAGCCCTTTATATGATGGAAAAATATTGGAAATTGAGAGGATGCCCATCAATTGGGGAATGGCTGAACAAATTCTAGTATATGAATATAATGGAATACTATTGTGCTATAAGAAATTGATGAGGGTACAGTCTCTAAGAACCCCCTTGAAGTCTCCTTGAATCTTCCTGCTAGATGTGGCCCCACCCGAGGCTATAAGCCTAGCATTGCCCTCTATGGTCTAGGTGCTTCCCACCCTTAATCCTATGAAAATCCCATTCTCTTGTTTCCTGGATTCTTGACCTCTAGTCACTCCAGTCCCATTAAGATCCTCCTTAGACTCCTCCTCAAGACCCTCCCTAAACCCCTCATCTAGTCACCCCAGCTACTCGACCACCCCTCAATCCCACCCACAATCTTTCTATATATAAATTTCATCTTGCCTCCATGAAGGCGCTCAGATTTAATCTAGCTCAGATTGAATCTGGCCCACTTGTGAAAACAAGCATCACGAAGGATGAGATTTCTTAAGACAGGCTAATGCGGCGAATTCTTAGTAAACTTTGTCTTTCTCCTTGTCTGAGAAGGCTTGACACAAATTCTTTTGGCAGGACCCAGCATGTCGGTATTTGGGGGTCTTGAGCACCTCTAAAAACCTACGGTTCCCTACCATCATCATTTTTCTTTAACCTCAATGAAATGATGAGCAGGCAGATTTCAGAAAAAAGCTGGAAAGACTTGTACAAACTGATACAAACTGAAATGAGCAGAACCAGGAAAACAATGTACACAGTAACAGCAGCATCGTGTAGCATTATGTGATGATGAACAATGAATGACTCAGCTCTTCTCAGCAACACAATGATCCAAGACAAGTACAAGGACTCATGAAGGAAAATGCTCTCCATATCCACATAAAGAACTGATGGACTCTGAATGCAGATCAAAGCAGATTTTTTTCACTTACTTTATTCTTTCTTGTGTTTTTTTAAAATTTGTTTCTTCTTTTACAACTGTGACTAATATGGAAATATTTTTTACATGATAATTCATATATAAACTATATCAAACTGCCTACCATTTTCAGAAGTGGGGAGGGGAAGAAGGCGGGAAGAAAAAAATTGGAACCCCAAATCTTGTAAAACTGAATACTAAAAATTTTCTTGACATGTAACTGGGGAAAAATAAAATTCTATTTTAAAAAGCCACCACACACAGACAAAAAGATAACTAAAACAAAGGGGTATTCCTAAAGTAGAGGCCTCAGCAGACCTCTTCCAGACTCAGTAGACACGAGGGGCTCCCTATTACTTCCAGGATGAAACAGAAAATCCCACTTGGTGTTCAAAGCCTTTCATGACCAGACTCTCTCCCTTATCTTTCCAATCTTCTTATCCCTAACCTCCATGTACTCTGGGTTGGAATGACACTGGACTCTGCTGTTCTGTTCTCTTCCTCTTTTTTTCCACTTCCTGTGTTTTCTGGCTTCCTTTAAATCCCAGCTAACATCTAACTTTCTAAAGGAAGCCTTTCCTGAAACCGCTTGATGCTCCTGCCTTCTCTGTTGATTATGTCTAATAAAGTCCATGTGTATCTTATTTGTACATCATTTTTGTTTGCAAGATGTCTTCTCCATCTTACCGTGAGCAACTTGACAATAGAGACTGGCCTTCACATTTTTTTTTTAGCCTTGGAGCTTAGTACAGTTCCTGGGACATAGTAGGTGTTTAATAAATATGTGTTGACTAACTAAGTGATTAAGTGACTAATTTCTTGCTGAAGCTGGGATCATCCTTGGTAAGTAGACAGACTTGGTAGGCACCAAGTTGAAATTTGGTGTAGAGGCAACCAGATTGTCCTTTCTGGATTTGGAATTTTCCACACTGTCACCATTAAAAGCACATCCTCATTCCAAAGCGATTCATTAGCCTTTGTTTAGGCCTTTGAATGAGCTCTCCTCCATATCATCCCGTCGCTGCATACATCTGCCAAACTGAGAAAAGAGTGTTCAGGCAAGATTTCCACCTCACACACGGCAAAAGAGGCTAATTACTGTACTTGCTTTTCCCCAATGTTCCCAAGCATTAAAGCTTTAGGAGTTCCCAGAATAAGAAAAGTTCTTCTGAAAAACAAATCGTCAGGCCCGGGAGGCTAATACCCATCCCAAATCAGATGAGCATTATTGAAGGAATCAGCTGTTTGAGGTCTCCTGTATTGGATTTAGGTTCATCTGTGATGACTCACAGAGGCTTAGAGGGATGAAACAGAAGCACAGGCCTTGCTGACTCTCTAAGGAACTTCTCCTTTAGTAGGGCATCTTCACCAACCTCCCCCACAGCTGGCATTCCTCAAGTGCCTACTATATGCTAGGCGCTGTGCTAAGGGCTGATGATATTTAAAAAAAAGAAAGGCAAAAAGAGGCCCTGTTTTCTGGGTTTATGTGTGTGTAAGTATGTATACTTATGCATATACACACATACACATATGTGTACATATTTAACTGTATGTATATATGCATATTATATACCTAAATTACATCCATTTTTATAATCATATACTTATATAAGGTGTAATTAGACACAAAATATATGTATAGATGTACATATATGTATACATTTATAAGTGTGATAAATTGGAGATTTTCGCAGGTGAAGGCACTAGCATTTAGGGGACCTGAGAAATGCTTCTTGAAGAAGGTATTGGGATCTTGACTGAGATATGAAGGAATCCAGGGAAGTCAAGAGGTCTCAGAAACAAGGACATGGATGGAATGTTCCAACACAGGTGACAGCCAGTGATAAGGAAAGTAGCAGGGAAATGGGGAGTCATTTCTAAGGAGCAGCAGGAGCCCTTTGTCACTAGACCACGACACATATGAAAAGGAGGAAGGTATAAGAAAAATGAGAGGGCATTAAACGTGCAGATTGTATAAACCTTTAAAAGATAAAGAGAGGATTTCATAGAGAGCCACTAGACTTTATTGATGGGAGAAGAAGATGTAGTCAGATTTGAAGTCTAGGAAGATTATTTTGACTATTGAGGAGAGTATGGCCTACATCAAGAAGAAGCTTGTGGCCAGCACACCAAGCAGCAGGCTACTGCAATAGTCTGGGTATGAGGTGACAAGGGCTTTTTCCAGGGATGTGCCAGAGTCAGAGGGGATAAGGGGGTTCGTTGGAGAGATGTTCCAGGGGTAGAATCGAAAGATTTGGCAACAGATTGGGTGTGATGAGTGATAGTGAGGAGCTAAGGATGCTGAGAGCCTGGGTGACCCACATGATGATGGTGCTCTTGAGAACTATAAGGAAGCTGGGAAGAAAAGAGGGTTTTTTTGGGGGGTGGCAATGAGTTCAGTTGTCAATGTGTTGAATTTAAGATGTTTATGAAACATCTCGTTCAAGATATCCATTAAGTGGTTAGGGATGAGCGCATGGAGATATTAAGGCTGGATAATTAGACATGACAATCATTGATTGAAGATGCTAATTGAATCCATGGGAATTAATAAGATCACCAAGTAAACTAACATAGAGGGAGAAGAGAACAAGGGCCTAGACTAGGCCATGGAGGACCATTTAGTCTTTTATAGACAATGTGGACTTTACAGGAGGAAGGTGCACTTCATCCGTTGAGACAGGGTGGACCGAAAAGGTTCTTCCAGGCCAAAGCAAAGCTTTGAGGAAAAAGAAAATTCTTTTCATTCTGCCCTGATGTTCTCCCTGCCATTCCTCCTGGAAAGGATGGAGCAACATTTCCCTAACGATCCACAGTCATCCGAGCAAGGGCTACTCTGGAAATTCTCAAAGTAATGAACAATTTTAGTAAGAATTTTTCCCCCTCTTAAAAAATAAAAAAAATCTTCCTTCTATGGGTTGGATCTGGCAGATGCAAATTGGGAGAGATACCAGGTAAATTTAAGCTATTTAAACAAAAGTATATCAAAAACATTTTTTTAAAATTACATTTTCTGTTTGCAGGTATGTCTTTCTTTTCTTTTCATACAGAATTTCACTGGTGTAGTAAATACCAAGAAATACATGCTCCAAGAACCCACAACCCATTTGAAAATCTTAGCAGCTCAGGGCTGCTAAATACAGAGGGGTATTATGTGTGTGTGTGTGTGTGTGAGAGAGAGAGAGAGAGAGAGAGTGTATTCCTTCTAGAGTTTTTTTTTTGGAGGGGGGAAGGCAAGGCAATTGGGGTTAAGTGACTTGCCCAAGGTCACACAGCTAGTAAGTGTGTCATGTGTCTGAGGCCAGATTTGAGCTCAGGTTCTCCTGATTCCAGGGGTGGTGCTCTACTCACTGTGCCACCTAGCTGCCCCTTGGAGTTCTTAAATGCACAAAATATAATACATAGGGTTACAAAGGATGTGAATTACATTTAAATTCAAATATTCATACAGACATATATATGTACAATAAAATATTTTATATGCGATGTATTATATATCATACACACATATATACATATACATATATGTATATACATACATAATATATTTATACATACATTTGATGTATCCCAAAAGTCTTAGCGTAAGCATAAGCTATTAGATCTTAAAACTGCAATAACACTTTTGGGACACCCTGTATAT
>JAQQSZ010016446.1:0-11033 GCA_028646595.1 Phalanger gymnotis
TTGGTTTTCTTTGTCACCAAAGAAAGATTCCAAAGTCTAAGTCTGAATCTGAGTCCATTTTCACTGCTTGGACATGTTCCCAGCCAACTACTTGACCCTTGAGTTTTTCGTCGGGGTACAACTGCTTGTAGAGTAGAGAGTACTTTGTCCCAAGCTTGAGGGGTTTATGCTGTTGTTTTCAGACCTATTTCTGCACAGCAAGCTCTGCCATACCAGCACTACTCCTCCCCCAAGAACCCCCAACCCTGGCCAGACTCAGATCTAGGCAGGCCCTGCACTCCCGCTGGGATCTGCCATTTAATTCCTCCCACCAGGTGGGCCTGGGGCTGGAAGCACTTGCAGCTGTAGTTCTGTAGTTGCACCACCTCCACTGCCTCCAGGGTGGTGGCTGAACCACCAACTCCTTTCACTCTGTCCCCCACAGTTTTTCCCACTAACTTTCTCTATTGTCTTTGGTGTTTGTGGGTTGAGAAGTCTGGTAACTGCCACAGTTCACTGATTCAGGGCGCTAGGACCTGTTCTGCCCGGCTCCTGGTCTGGTTGGTCCGGGTGCAGCCCAGGCTGGGCTCTACTCCTCTCTGCTCTCAGTTCCGTGCAATAGACCCTACCCAGGGACCATCCAGGCTGTCCTGGGCTGGAGCCTTGATTCCCTCTGCTATTTCATGGGTTCTGCAGTTCTAGAATTTGTTCAGAACCATTTTTTATCAGTGTTTGGAGGGTCCTGGGGGAGAGCCCTAGGCAAGTCCCTGCTTTCCAGCTGCCATCTTGACTCTGCCCCCAAGGAGCTTATGTTCTAATGGGGAAAGATAACACAGTAGGGAGCTGAAAATCAGTGAGACAGTTGGAGTGTCAAAAATCTGTAAAGTTGGAGGCTGAGACAGGAGAGGAATAAAAGTAAGCCAGCCTAGACCCCTACCCAAAATGGAGGCCCTCAGAGGAATTCACCAGTGGGAGGAGAGTACTGGCCCGGCCAATATATTCCAGGGTTGGAAGAGGGAAGATCCAGGGTGAATCAGCAGCTGAGGCATGGTGACAGTCTGCAAAGTAGGGAGCAGAGCCCAGAGGGGTTAGCTAGCATGGGCCCCTGATGCTTCTATGAATCTGTGACCTCATCCGTTTAGGTATTCTCTCCATCAGCTATAAAGGCAGCTAGGTGACAAAATGGATAAAGTGCTGGACCCAAAGTCAGGAAGACCTGAGTTCAAATCCAGCCTCAGATACTTCCTAGCTATGTGACCTTGGCAAGTCACTTAACCTCTGTCTGCCCTAGTTTCCTCATCTGTAAATTGGGGCTTATAATAGCACCTACCTTCCAGGGTCGTGAGGATAAAATATTCGTAACGTGCTTTGCAAACCCTAAAGCACTATAAAAATGCTAGCTATCATTATTGTTATTAAAGACAAAAATGAAATCATCCCTACCCTCGAGGAGCTTAGATTCTTCTAACATAGAATCTCTAAGTGTGAGTATAAGAGAATTTGAAGGAGAAAGCATTAATACGGGGGAGATAGGAATGACTTCACAGAGGGGGCGACACCTGAACTGCACCATGAAAGAAGACGAGGAAGGGCGTGAATGAGGGACGGCTCATGGCGAGGTTGACTGAAACATAGAATGGATAAAGGGTAGTGTGTGATGCAGGAAATGAAATTAGAACCGCATTGTTGAGGGTCTTAACTGCCTGGTAAGAAGTTTGTATTTTGGGGCAGCTAGGTGGCTCAGTGAGTAGAGCACCAGCCCTGGAGTCAGGAGGACCTAAGTTTGAACCCGGCCTCACACACTTAACACACACTTACTAGCTGTGTGACCTTGAGCAAGTCACTTAATCCCAATTGCCCTGCCAAAAAGCAAAAAAGAAGAAGAAGTTTGTATTTTGATCCACTGGGCAGCAGAAGGGCATCAGTGGTGGGTTTTAAAAAAGATTTTATTAGTTATTTGGGGGTTATTTTTTCATCACTTCAGTTTTCAATATAGCCCCCACCCCCAAATAACAAAGAGTTTAAAAACAAGCTGTTCATTAAAACTGATTAATGCTTTAATCAAATGTGAAATATATGCTGTGTTTCAATTCTGGAAAGAAGGGAAAGAGGCTCGTTTTCACCTCTTCTTCACAGCCAAAGTCGGTTATTTTAATTGTGCAGCATTTGGGGGTTTGTTATTGTTCTTTCGATCTACATTGTTATAATCATTGCGAATGTTACTTTCTTGGTTTAGTTTACTTTGTACCCATCTATAGAAGTCTTTTCATGCCCCACTGTGTTCATATTTGTCATTTCTTGTGGTTCGGTAATATTCTATCACATTCATCTCTCACAGTTTGTTTAGCCATTCCCCAATTAATGAGCATATCATTTCCCTCCCAGTGTTTTGTTGTTACAATGAGTGTTGCTATAATTATTTTGGTGTAATATGGGATAATTCTTTCTATCTTTGATTTAGTTGGTGATATACGCCTCACAGTGGGATCTCTGGGTCAAAGGATACATTTTACTCACCTTCTTGGCATAATTCCAGATTGCTTTCTAGACTAGTTGGACCAATTCACATTTCCACCAACAGTGTTTGTGTTTTTGTACAAACCTTCCAACACTGACTTTTTCCATCTTTTATCAGATTTGTCAGATTTGCTCAGTGTGAAGAGAAACCCTTAGAGTTGTTTCGATGTGCATTTCTCTCATTAGAGCAGTATTTGGAACAGTATTTCACATGATCGTTAATAGTTTGCAATTCTTAAGACCAGTGGTGTCAAACTCAAATAAAAATGGATCCCTATGGCTGCAAATTGACTTTAAAAAACACAAATTAACATTCTCTCTGTTGTGCTGTATTTTTCCTTCTTTAGTTAAACATTCCCCAATTATGTTTTATTGTGGTTTGGGCCTTCTCTGCCAGTTTGACACCTCTACTCTAGGTAACCGTTCATGTCCTTTGACCACTTATCCATTGGAAGGAGTGGCTTTGGCCCCAAAGGTTTCTGAGCGAAGAAGCAATATGGTCAGGGCCAGATTTAGGCTGGAAAGAAAAACTTAACTCTTCAAACATCCAGAAGAAGGGTGGACTGCTTCTAGAAGGAGAAAAATCTTCCTTGTTAGAGAGTTTCAAATGAGTTACATGATTCCTTGTGTGATCATAGGATCCCAGGTCTAGAGCTTGGGCCCTCAAGGGCCATATCTAGTCCAACTTTGTCTTTTTATACATGAAGAAATTGAGGCACAGGGAAGTTCATTGACTGCCTGAGGTCATACAAATAGTGTCAGAGGCACAATTTGAATGTGGGTCTTCTGCTCCAGTAACTAGGTGTGCTATATAATGGATACATGTTAAGGTATTGTTAGACTTAAGTGGCTTATGAGGTTCCGTCATTCTGTAAATATTTGTGCTGAGAATTTTCTTGATCTTTAAAGGAGATGTGGTGAGAGTGTTTTCACATTGCTAAAACTACTAAGCTGAAAAGTAATGATTTCGTTAGGACATAAACCAGGGGTGGGGAACCTGCACCTCGAGGCTACATGTGGCCCTCTATGTCCTCACATATGACCCTTTAAATCTAAACTTCACAGAACAAATCCCCTTAGTAAAATTCAGTCCAAGGGCCACACTTGAGGACCTAGAGGGCCACATGTGACCTCAAGGCTACAGGTTTCCCACCCCTGACATAGACATTTTCATTTTTTTAACAATAGCTGTAATTGTCTTTGATACTTCTAGTGGCCTGTTTTCAGTTTTTCCTTTGGACAGATCTGGAGTTTTGTTTAATACTATGGAACAGCCACAGGTCAAGCTGCCAGTAACAATTCCGTGGTGTTTTGAGAACTAAACCCTTTTATGTGAGATACAAAGTGGACTCATCCTACACTGAATTTTGCTCTGAGTAGAGCTATAACACTTATAGTGGGTAACTTTGACAGCTCTGTAAGTTCTCTCAAATACTCTTAGGTCCCACTAGGTGGAGCTGAATATTTGCTTATTGCTTTCGTGGTTACCAAACTGGTTTTGTAAACTGCCAAAGTGTTGTAAAGCTCCTTCGAAGTATAATTTATGACATCATTGTACTAGAAATAGATGTTCACACTGTGAAAAGGGAATTAGGAATCTAAAAATAAAGCCAGAGGTACTAAAATTCTGAAATATGAAATTAATGGCTTTATGTTTGCTGGGTTTTTATTAAATATAATTTCTAATTGAATGCCCCCAAAAATGAGAAGTTCAGAATGAACTGGTTTTGTGTATGCGTCTCTTAAATGGCAAGCCAGTCGACCCTAGATAAATTCACTGAAATTGTTTGTTTGACTTTTTATTTTTAGTTTGAATAATATTTGTTTTTTTTCCTTCTTTTACATTTAAATAGTAACTTGTCTTGTGCAACATTTAAAAGAAAACTGGCATACCAAGTCTACACATTATTTTCTGGTTGTTTTTTGTTTTTTAAAAGAAATAAAATGTTAGGCCATGTTAACCAGTTGTGATATTTTCCTTCAGTATAGTGCAAATATTTATAGTATTTCCAAATAACATATTGTAGTAAAAGAGGGACCATTTATTGTATAGCATATAACGCAGTGCCTTGCACACAGCATGGATTGCATAAAGATTTGTCGAATTAAATTGTATTTGACCTCTCTAGTGAAAGCTTTTACCATCTTTAGATAAGGATTTCCCCTTGCCCACAAATGCCTATGCTTTTTTGATTGTATAAACTCTGCCTTCCCATAATGGAAAGCTCCCTTCACTCTGCCATTTAGCCTAAGAGCAAAGACACTGAAAATGTATTTATTCACAGTCCTAACTCTTGTACTATTTTTTGGCTGTAAAAATATTTGTTTGTTGAGTAGAGCACTAAACTCGTAGGTCTAGAGTCAGAGGACCTGAGTTCAAATCCCTGCCTTCCTCCTTAGGTATGTGTGCTCATGAACAAGTCACTTGACTTCTCTGGCCTTTATTTCCTCATGTATAAAATGAACCTGATGATCTCTAATATCCCAAATGAATTGAGTAAACATTTGTTAAATGCTTATGGTATACTGGGTACTCAGGACACCAAGCCAGAAATTTAAAATCATGGCTTTGGAGCTAGAAAGGCCCTTAGAAGTCATGGAGTTCGGCACTTTCATTTTATAGTCATGGAAACTGAGGCTCAGAGCAGTTAAATGACTTCCCTAGGGTCACACAGTTTAGTGAGTATCAGAGGCAGGCTTCAGAAATCCCCGATTTCCTGCTAGCAGTACCCCACTTTGTCAGCTTCTCCGTACTGCCTACTTCTCCTCTACCCAAGTATAATGTACTTTTGGAAGTGATGGGGACAGAAAAGAACAGACTGGGGATATTTGAGGAGAGGACAGAGTTGAGGAAGGCTAACCAAAGGAGTTTGTACTAAACTCAGCCTTGAAAGAAGATAAGGAATCTGAAGGGTAGGAGTGAGGAAGGAATGTACTCTAGGCAAAAGGCCTAGCCTGCTGAGTTCAGGGGGTTGGCCCTTTGGCTGAAACATGAAGTGAAGGAGGTTTATGTTAAATAAAGCTGAGAAATTAAATGAGAGCCAGATTGTGGAAGGTTTAAAACAGTATTCTGAGGCCTTTATGCTAGCAACAGTAGGGAATCCCTGAAAGTTGTTGAGTAGGACAGAGATGTGGTTGCACCTGTGCCTTAAGGGAAGATTATTTTGACAGTTGTATAATGGACACAAAGAGACCTGTTGTTGTTTAGTCATTTCAGTTGTGTCCGACTCTTCATGGCCCTCTTTGGGGTTTTCTTGGCAAAGATAGTAGAGTGGTTTGCCATTTCTTTCAGCTCATTTTACAGATTAGGAAACAGGCAGACAGGGTGAAGTGGCTTGCTCAGGGTCACACAGCTAGTTATGTCTGAGGCCAGGTTAGCCTTGCTGACTCCAAGCCTAACATGCTATCCACAAAGGCTAGGCAAGTGATGACGAAGACTTGATGCAGAATAGTGGCCATGTGAGTAGAGAAAAGAGAATGGATGTCAGAGACATTGTGGAGGTAGAAAAGATGGGACTTGGCAACTGATGGGCTATATAGTAGGTGAGGCAGAGGGAAGAGTCAGAGATGATATTCAAGTTTCCAACCTTCTCTAAATCCCTTCCAGCTTCAAATCACACGTTCTGACGTTGGTGCCTAATGGCCTCTAAACTCCTGTGAGGTCAGGACAGGTCTCTTGGACTTTGATTTCGTCCCCAGCTTTGAGCCATGTAAAGACAGGCATTTTGCAAATGCCAAATGCTCTTCTCTCTACCTTAACCTCCTTCCACTTCCAATCAGTTGCCAATCTTAGCAATCCTACCTCCACGACATCTCTTGCATCTGGCCCCTTATCTCCTTTCAACTGACCACGACCCTGTTACAGGCCCAAATCATCTCTCACTGAGGCTATTACAATCACCTCCGTGTTGTTCCCCCTGCTTAAAATCTCTCCTTTCCAACCCATCCTCCACACAACCACCAAATTAACATTCCTAATACATAGGTCTGCAGATGTTTCTCAAATTTAACGTACAAAATGGAATTTGTTATCTTCCCCCTAAAAGCTACCCCTCTACCTATCTCTTCCCTATTTCAGTTGAGGACGGACACCTCTATCTTTCCAGTCACTCAGACTTACAATTTCATAGTCATCCTCCTTTTCCTTCTCCTTATTCCTCCCAGTCACAGGTTCAAAAAAATCGGCTTATGGGCATGACATGGTTAGTACTGAGAGCTTTAGCGGGCTGCAATGTCAATGTGAGTCAGCAGTGTGCTGTGGCAGCCATAAAAGTTAGCGTGATCTTGGGCTCCTGGAAGACAAGTACGGCTGCTAGAGCCTCTCTCTTCTTTGCCTCAGAGTGTCAGCGTCATTCTTGGTTTTGAGCACTACAGTTGAGGAAGGACATTGATTAGGTGGAGAATGTTCAGAGAACAATATCCAGAATGGTGAATGCCCTTGAGACACATCGGAATTGGTTGAAAAAAACGTGGGAATGTTTAGCCTGGAGAAGAGACTCACAGGGAACGTGATACTTACATTCAAGAATCGTTCACTTGGTTCCAGAGAACAGAACCAAGAGCACTGGGTGGAAGTTGCAAAAAGGAAGGCTGAGACTTGCTACTATGGAAAAAATTCCTAATAATATGATTTTGTCAAAAGTAGTGTGGGCTATCTTGGGAGGTATTGGGTTCCCCATCCCCATTGGAGGTCTTCAAGCAGAATCTGAATGATCCTTTGTCAAGTATGTGATAGTGGGAATTCATTTGAGTATAGGTTGGACTAAGTGGCCACTGAAGTCCCTCCCAGTAACTTGGCTGGGATTCTTGGTCATTCCGCTAGTTAAAAAGTGTCATTGGCTGTCTTTTGCCTCTGAGATAGCATACAAATTCTTCAGCTTCCCATTTAAAGCTCTCTAAAATCTGGCTTTCATCTCCGTTTACATGCTTGATACATATTACTTGATATAAATTACCCCCTGTGTGCTCTACAATATAGGCAAATGGGCCTACTGGCTGTTCCCTATAGTGGATATTCTATCTCTGTGCCCTTACACAGCCTGGCCTTGCCTGAAGTATGCATTCTTTTCTCTCCTATGTGATTTCTTTATTTCATCCTCTCCTTCTCTCCCTCCTTAAATTACTTCCTTAGTGTTTATATCTTGTATTCTTCCTCTCTCCCTGCCCTCCATTAGAATGTAAGTTCTTTGAAGGCAGGGGATTTTCTTTTTTCATCTTTGTATGCCCTTGTTAGCATGTTTTTTAATTTTTATATGATTATTAGAGATGTTAATTTGTCATTATTCTAATCTTATTCAATAAAACTAGTAATAATTGTGCATATCATGAAAATGTTGAAGAGGAATTGATTTGTTTTTTCATTTATCTTTCTAGGGTGTGAATACAAAAACTATCTCTTTATGGTCTTATATCAACAGCCAACTGGACGAGTTTTCGAATCCCTTCTATGTGAATTATGAAAACCATGTTTTATATCCTGTTGCTAGTCTGAATCATTTGGAATTGTGGGTAAACTATTATGTCCGATGGAATCCACGAATGAGACCTCAGGTATTTGGGGTGTTTTCTTGATTTTTTAAAAACCATTTCTCTCGCTTCTCCAGTAAAAATAGTATAGAAAAGGATGTATGATTAATATTGACATATAATGATGGCGAAAACTTGCTTCTCTTCTCTCATTCTTGAACGATCGTTTATTTGCTCCGTTGATCCTGACGAGGTATTTCCTGATACGTAACAACTCACACTTTTATCTGCTCATCTCAACGTTGTTGTTTTCAGTAGCTGTGAGTGCGTTGTCCTTCATAAGTTTTTCCCAGGGATCTATACTATTCTGTTAGGTTTTTTGAAGTCACTGTACTTAGGTATTTAGATTTCTCCATTATCTCATCCGAGCTTTCTCTTCCTATATAAGTGGTATAGAGCAGATATTCAGCACTTATTAGGTGCTGCACTTGAACCTTTGATCGTCTTGCTTTATATAATGCTGCCCATTAGAGGAGGAGAAGAACACACGAAGCATTTGAGTGCTTCAGATGTGCATATCTGTATACAAAGGACATCATAAAAAGAAACAATTATATTTGAAATGTTTTGACAGGTTTATGTAAATAATTTATAAATTTGGCAGCACATTTGTGATTCACAGAATAAGTACTTGCCTTTAAGAAATACTGAAAGATGTTTCTTCCCTAATACACTTAAAATTTGCCCCAGGGTAATAGATAAATTAAATAATACTGAACTCGGGAATAAACGACCCTGGCAACTCTAGCTGTCCCAGTATGCCAGTTTCTGGCCATTTGTGTACTGCCACCCTGGGGTCCTGATGTCTTCCTACAATCCATTCCCATGCTAAGACATGTCCTGGTTTTTCTCGTTTCCCTCATTTTTGTGTGTGTGTGGGAACAAGAAGATCACAAATTGAATTTCTATACCATGGCCTCTAAAAACAAGCTGATTTCCTTATGTGTGTCTTTCCCTTTACTTGGCGTTGGCCTTCCAAGATATTGAAGATATATCAATCTCTTGTCAGTGTCGTTGTCATCATTGTTCAGTCACTTCTGACTCTTGGTGACCCCATTTGAGGTTTTCTTGGCAAAGATACTTACAGATGAGGAAACTGAGGCTAGTCACACAGCTAGTGTGTGATTTCATCAATGTGGATAGGGATGCCTTCAAAGGTATGGTTTATAACCTAGCCGTGCCTTTTCTAGCTCCTGTCCATATCTTCTTCTTCAAAATCCCCTACAAGGGATCCTTGAAACATGCTAGGGATTGTCCTTTAAGTCTTTTCACATTATTCAGTTACCAGTGGAACATATAGGCAGTTGATTATCCCCCACTCTCATCACATGTCCAGCCTATCTCCTTTTCTTGTCATTCATGTCTTTTGATATCTTTTATGACACTTTTTGCATGGAATTCATTATTGGTAATATGTTGCAGTTTAATTACTCTCACCATGCGCCACTCTATTGCCCTTTGGGTGACCCACAATTTGATTTTTTAGAGATTGTGCTGTCCTATTATTGGCACACCTATGGCATTTCCACAAGAATATTGGTGTTTAAAGATGAGTGTTTGTTTAAAGGAGAATCTTGGAGTTATTGTTCAGTTTCCCAGTTGGAATCCAGCCCACTTTCTTTGTTCCTCTCCATGTTTGGGCCCACTTAATTGTCCATCCATGATGTCTGTCCAAGATATATGAATGAAAGACCAGCATTAAAGATTGCCTATTCAGCTACATATCATAGTTTGGACAACAGAATTTCTTAATTTTTCCTCTACAGCTAGGTCAAATTGTTTTGAGTGATTATAAATCTTATTTGGAAGGCTCTGAAGTATTCTGGGGCTTGTTACAGCCGGCACGATGTTACCTGCAAACGAACCTCTGCCATTTGGAGTTTATGCTCGATATCCTTCCTGAAAGCAGCAGATACCTTTGGGCATATTTCTAATTGTTTTATACTTGACTTTATAATCAGAAATCATCAAAGTTATCTCGGTTGAATCTAGCAAGTAAACTTTAATTCTCTTACCATGCAAATGAAACACTTTGTTAGTGAAGAGTGGTTAAGATTGCATTTTAATCTACTGAATCAAATGCTTTTTAAAAATATTAAATAATTAGGGTAGATCTCGTATTCTCTATATCAGGCCTCCACAACCTGTGGCCCATAGACATAAGCAGCTTGAGGGCACGCCAAAGAATTCTGAGTGGCCCACGAAAAATGTGAGGATTTTTTCCTCAACGTTTTTTGTGGGCCACCTGAAATCCTTTGGCAGTTGTGCAGGCCTGTTCTATATCTTTCAGTCAGTTCTGTGATTACAAAAATATGGTTTACTGGACGCAGGGTATTGTATGTGAAATTCTTCCTGTTCCTTTCTCATATTTTCTTCAATAATGTCCTCTATATAAAACTAAATTATTCTGAGCTCTCATAGCTCAGTAGACTTTTGGGTTGGTAGCCACAGATGGCCCATCGATTGACTTTTTTGGAAATAATAATGTCTGTGATATTTTCAGATCACTCAGTCTCTTCCCCGTCTTTCAGATAACTTGAGAATCAATTTTCAACACCCTCCAAATTGCTGCTTTCTAAAGGCACAGATTTTTTTCTGTGTATATTAGGTACAGTTCAGATATTTTTTTTTAATCTTTTATTTTATTTTTGACATGTTTGGTTTTCAGCATTGATTTTCACAGGCGTTTGAATTACAAATTTTCTCCCCATTTCCTCCCCCCCCCCCACTCCAAGATGGCGTACACTCTGGTTGCCCTGTTCCCCAGTCTACCCTCCCCTCCATCGTCCCATTCCCCTCCCATCCCCCTTTCCCTTCCTTTCTTGTAGGGCAAGATAAATCTCTATGCCCCATTGCCTGTGCATCTTATTTTCTAGTTGCATGAAAAAAAAACCTTTTTTACTTTTGAACATCTATTTTTTTAAAACCTTGAGTTCCAAATTCTCACCCCTCTTCCCTTCCCATCCACCCTCCCTAAGAAGTCAAGCAATTCAACATGGGCCACATGCGTA
>JAQQSZ010016447.1:0-11033 GCA_028646595.1 Phalanger gymnotis
AGCAGGCTCTGCACTCCTGCTCTGATCCACCACTTAATTCCTCCCACCAGGTGGGCCTGGGGCCAGAAGCAACTGCAGCTGTAGTTTTAAAGCTGCCCCACCTCTGCTGCCCCAGGGGTGGTGGCTGAACCGCAAACTCAGTCCCTGCAGCTTTTCCCACTAACCTTCTCTGTTATCTTTGCTGTTTGTGGGTTGTGAGGTCTGGTAAATGCCACAGCTCAGTCATTCAGGACGCTAGGGGGCGCTCAGCTCGGCTCCTGGTTGGTCCGCGGTCTGGTCGGTTCGCGCTGGGCTCCGCTCGGCTCAGCTCCCAGCTCTGTGCGGGACGGACCTTACCCAGAGACCATCCAGGCTGGCCTGGGCTGGAGCCCTGCTTCCCACTGACACTTTGTGGGTTCTGCAGCTCTAGAATTGGTTCAGAGCCATTTTTTTATATGTTTTTGGAGGGACTCAGTGGGGAACTCACGCCAGTCCCTGCTTTCTAGCTGCCATTTGGCTCCACCCCCTATGTTCTAGTGTTAAAGAATCTATGTTACAGTGTAAAATGCTTTGGCTCTGGAGACAGAGGTCTTGAGTTCAATTGCTGCCTGTGGTACTGTTTGGGGTGACCTTAGAAAAGTCAACCTCCCTGGGCTTCATCTTCCTCATCCATAAAATGGGGTATTTGGACCAGATAACCTCTGAAGTCTTTTCCAGCTTTAAAACTATGATTTTAGTGGGCCAAATGAACTCCACTAAAGTTCTGATTGGATGCCTAATATGCTAGTAACTGTGAGTTCTTTTAAACTGTGTAGGTGAAGTACAACCTCTGGCAGGTCCTAGCAGGTAGGATACAATATGTGGATATTGGACAATATGTATATTTGTTTGTCTAAAGACTAGTCTAGCTAAGATGATATAGGCTTATCTTCAGTGTACTTATAAGATGATGAATATACTTTTGCCATGTCAGATCTCAGAGACTACTGTTTTCGTAGAAGGATTGAGTGCTGCACAGGTGGAGGGAGCATTTATGCTAATGAAATTATAGGTCTTTGACATGTGATCCATAATAAACTAATAAATAATCTGGAAACTTCATATTTAGGGCAGGATTTTGGAAAGGATATCAATCAGCATGATATATTGCTGGAAAAGGAGGTGGACTGATCAAGGAGTGAAAACAATGGGTAACTGGTGTAGAGCCTACATAATGTACTGATATTCATGGAATGTTAGGAAATTTAGAGGAAAGCTGCCAGCATGTTAGGGAGATTCCCTTTGGAGGCTTTATGGGAGAATGGCACCCACATAAGATCTACGATCCATCAAAATATAGAGTATTTCTCATAGAGAACTAGATATTTATGTCTAATATTAATATCGTACTTGGTATAATTTTAGGAAACCTTTAAAAACATAAGGGGAGCATTATAAATTAATATTTAGTTCTGGCAATAGTACAGAAAAAAGATAGAATAAAATTAGAAAAAAAACCCAGTATTTTTGATACAATTTCCATTTCTCATAATCACGCATCCAATACTGAAATGGTATTCTAAAAGTTTTTTTTATTTTAACTCTCAATATGTCTTCTATAAGTTAACATTTGCTTACCATGATTTGCCAACTAAAGATTATTACTAACATAGAAATGTCATTATTTTTCTAAGAGCTTAGACAGTGAACTCCTGTTTACATAGATTCCAATGGGGCAGCTAGGTGGTACGGTGAGTAGAGCACCCTCCCCGGAGTCAGGAGGACCTGAGTTCAAATGTGGTCTCAGACATTTGACACACTAGCTGTTTGACCTTGGGCAAGTCACTTCATCCCAATTGCCCTGCCTTCCCCCCTCAAAAAACCCCCCAAAACCTCACAAAATACATAGATTCCAAACAACTGGAAAGCTCAAAAAACTGAATTATTGTCTCCTGTACTTGATTTTTATGGGAAGAACAAACCTAACAAGTATATTTTCACCTCAGCTATCTTTAACTTTTGAGAATCAGTCACTGGTTAATTGAACTTTTTTTTTTTGTAGCTGGGTATTTGTTCTTTAGACAGGAAAACTCAAAAAAAATTTTTTTAATCATTTTGTACAGAAACTTTTAAAAAATGAATTATATACTTCTGTGCTTTTTCAGATAGTACACCAAACATAATTTGACCTTTTTTTGATGACTAGGAGTCATTATTATAAACATTAGTTTTTATATTGTCTTCCACTATGATTACCTACTCTGCCTATTTATTTACATGAAGGCTTCTCGCCCTATACCAAATAACCCTAGTACATAGGTGGTTGTGCTTTTTCTGAATCTCTGTTATCAGACTGTTAGCTGCTCTTTCCTGCTACTCTGCCCACCTCTAGCAACCGTTCTTCAGTCTTCTAATTCATTGCTTTTAATGTACTACGGATTGGGAAACCAAGCACCATAGTCAAAATTATAGAATCGTATGTAAGTATAGAGTAGGTAGGAACTAATTAAGTGCCTGAGGAATGAATAGTGGCTGTGTGATATATTAGAATGACCACCAGACTTGAAGTCAAAGAATTGGAGCTAGGACTGAATCTTAGCTTTTGTTACTTACTAGCTGTGTAATTTGGGGGGCCTTTTACTTCTCTTTGAGCCTATTTTCCTCATTTGCAAAGTGAGGAATTTCGATTAGTCTAAATTGTCTTCCAACTACAGGTCCTGTAATGTATATTAACTTTAGTTCTTAGACTTTGTGACACGTTTTGATTGCTCAGAGCTCTTTTTTTTTCTTTTCTCTTGTTTTGGAAACAAGCTAGGATCTATCTGGATCCTGGCATGTATATGACAAATTCTGTATAGATTCAGTTCTGCATCTTGCAGGTTCTTTACCAACAGTACTGTGCAGTGATAGGTCATCTGCAACAACTCAAGGTTATTTGAAGTGTTTTCTGAATCATCAAAGATTAAATTATGTTCAGAGGAATTTTGATGTTAAATGTTTCACTGTATTCTCACTTTTTGAAGAATTTTCAATTTGTGTATGTCACAGTATACCAAATATGCTAATCCTTAGTTTACTAGTACATTTAATTTGCTAGAACATCCTATTCCTCAGCTTTCTGGATAATAGATTTTATCATAACAAAACTTTAAGGGATCTCATTTTCATTGTATGAGTCTTACTTTCAGATTTAATGTCAAAAATATTGGCAGATTCCCAAAGAACAGCCGTTTTATTAGTATCTGTTGACTGAGAAAATAACAAAAAAAGCTACTGTGATTTCAGTAACAACTTTGATGGAATTTGTTATTAATTAAGAGGTTGTATAATTTAAAATGAGTATGTGTGAGATATAGTAATCTATAGGATTGGAGGACCCTTTGAAATACTTCTTTGACCTCTCCAGAAGTTAATGATTAGAAACTATGGAAATAAATTTTACCGTGGGAGGTGTGTGGAATGAACCTCAAAAATATACATTAACATAATACAAAAATTATTGAATTTTTATCATTACTTGGAATATGGGTATTTTATTGAAATAAATGAAATCTACGTGAGGCCTAGAGAGTAACTAATGGTCTACAGATATAAAATTATATGATTGTATATGAGGTATATGTGTATAGTACATAACATGTATCTTTAGCTATCTTTTTATCAACTGTGGTTGATAATTTATATGTATCAATGTCATAGTTTAAAAATAGCATCCATACATCATCACACATGGTATGGCTATGGCCATACATAGTAAGGACCAGTGAATCATATATAGACATACTTAATTATTGCATTGTGGGAACCTATAAAAATTGTACATATTAAAAAGTTGAAATTGAATTTCCCATCAAATTTAAAGGCATATGCACATGTTAAGTTTTGTTTTCATTTTTTTTTTTGTAAGGCAAAGCTATATTATAATTATGGAATCCCAGAAAATGAGAACTAGAAAGGATGTTAGTGATCATCTAGTCCAACCTCTTCATTTAATAGATGGGGAAATGAAGGCTTGAGTTCACATAGCAAGTAGGTAGCAAGCTGGTGCTTGAACCCAGGTGCCCTGATTCATAGTCAAATATTTTCTCTGTCCCACCAAATTTTCTTCTAAAATGACTTCATTGTTAGTGATTTCTACCTTTAGCTTCATAACTGGAGATTTCATTGTCTGAAGATGTAAAATGAAATATATATTTCATTTGCCCGGGCATTTGAATTTAATGGTATTGATGTATTTGTTAAAAATGTATTTAGCAATGTATACCCTGCCCACTTCCTAAATGCCTTTTTAGGCAGCTAGGTATTGATATGAAAGTTGTCTTTAAATTAATAATCTGTACAACTCCTTTGAGGACTCCTGCCTTATTTCTCTGCATCTTTACTTCTCTGCATATTCTAAAGGACAGGATCTAAAAGCCTGAAAGAATTTTCTTGTAGCATTTCATATGTGTTTGTGTTGTGTGTATCTGTTAGCAAACTGATAAATGGTATTATTGTTTCATATTTTTTCTTCAAACTCTCCCAGTATATTTGCATCATTTAAATTTACTTAATCCAACTTTAGCAACAACATTAAACATCAAAACCTGTTTTTAGGTGCAGAGGACGTAATAATATAAATTTATTTTTTAGGATTTTAAGGCTATGTACCCTACCATTTATTAAGTACTTACTGTGTGCCAGGCAGTTTGCCAATTGCTGAGTATACAAATACAAGCGAGACAATCTCTACCCTCAAAGACTTACATAGCAGAGGAAGGATATTCATGGAAGACAAAAATGCTAATTTTGCTGAATTAACTGTCCCTGTGTTCCCCACCGGGTAGTCCTCTTGGGTGGTCCTCAGGTCAAGAATCAGGGAGGAACTACTGTTTCTTATGGCTCTTTGTAATTAGGGGAGCAGGAAATAACTCACTGGCTCCATTCTTTAGTTGCCTGAGCCAATTAAGTATCAAACAGTATCAGTACCTTTCAAGGAAGAAAACTAGCCCAATCCACCTGGAAGAGGAGTCTGGTAGATTTTCTTCCTACTATGCTAGTCAGTTCTAAGACTTAGTTTCAGAACATTGGTCATTCTTAATTGGCAAAAGGAAATTCGTCACTCGAATTTTATACTTCAATGAAATAATAAATCTGAACAAAAATAAAATTAAAATATTCTACTTCTTAGGAGATATTTTCACAATTTTTCATTGATTGTGATTTTGTTCTTAACTAATTTTGTTTCTTTTGCAGTAATTAATTTTTTTAATGTGACTCAACTTCAGTTCATTTTAAAATTTGTTTGACACGGTAGTGAAGCTTAGGTATTGAAATTGATTGAACGTTGAAATTGGCACAATTTTGTAGAAATGACATCATACCATTTCGTCCAATTTGGTAGCGTTAATGTTTTCATGTGTCTGGATGTAGAAACTATTTAACTATTTTCTGGTGGTAGGTAATACATTATATTTACAATATTCATTAGAGGAGCTTCAGGTTTTTTATACTTATTAACTTGATACATTTCAGTGAATATTTATTTGGTGCTTACTATATGCAAGGTGCTGTGATAGGTATTGGAAATAGAAAGATTAAAAAACCAGACATCATTCTAGATACAAATTGGTAGGGACAAAGTAATTTCAACGGGGGAGAAAGAGCACAAAGAATTAGTGGATTGGGAAAGGCTTCAGATAGAAAGTAGAACCAGACTTGGAACCTCAAATACCAGAATTCGAGAGTTGGAAAGGATACCCACTGTAACAAACCCGGATATCCTTTGTAGCTTTTGACAACGTTGACCAACCTCTCCTCATGGATTCTCTCTATTCCTGCCAAGAGGTTGTCCATTTTCTCCTTGAAGCCCTCCAAAATACCACATTCTATTTTTGGACACTTTAGGAAGTTTTTCCTGACATCAAGCCTAAATTTGCCTTTTTGTAACTTCCATGTATTGCACCTGGTTCTGCCCTCTGAGGACAAACAGAATAATTCTAATCCTTCCACATGATAAATTTCAAATACTTGAAGACAGCTTGCATATCTCCCTTGAGCCTTCTCTTCTCCGCGATAAACATGTCCGGTTCTTTAACTTGTTTTCCTATGACATGGACTCAGAGTCCTTCACCATACTGATTGCTCTCCTTTGGACATTCTTGTACTTATCAAAGTCCCCCCTAAATTGAGGCCAAAGGTGAACACATTACTCAAGATAATGCCAAACAATGACGGAGTACTGTGGGACTGTCACCTCCTTATTCCTGGAAGCTGTGCTTCTCTTAATGCTGCCCAGTGGCACTAGCTCTTGGCTGCCACTTCACACTGGTGCCTCATGCTCAGTTTGCAGTCCTGTAAAACTCTCAGATCTTTCTAAAGAATCATCTTCATAGAGATGAGGATTGTACCCATGGAAATTCTTGATAGCACAAAAAGAAAGATATAAAGGGAGAACTAAGAAAGCAGAGCCACAAAGGACAAGGGAATAGAGGGACTCTAAGAGGAGGATGTGGTCAACATTGCCAAAAACTACAAAGAATTCGTGAGTTTGGTCTTATTTCTGCTACTTAGTGCATCGTGATCTTGGGCATGTCTAGTTGGTGCAGTGGATAATTTGATGGACCTGGAGTCAGGCAGACCTGAGTTCAAATTGGGTCTCAGACACTTATGAGCTCTGTGACCCTGGGCAAGTTGTTTAACCTCTGTCTCCCTCAAGATTCCTCATTTCGTAAATGGGGGTAATAATAGCGCCTACTTCCCAGGGATTTTGTGAAGATAAAGTGAGATATTTGTAAAGCACTTTGCAAAACTTTTAAGTACAATATAAATGCCAGTTCTTGTTATTATTATTATTAAACCACTCAGTGCCTCAGTTTCCTTATTAGTAAAATGAGCGGATTGGGCTAGGTAATCTGCTAGGTTCTTCCCATAAAACAGAGCCGGGATTTAAAAAAAAAGAAACTAATAAGATATTTAAACACTAAGTCTGCTAAAAAGAGAAGGAAATCAAATTGCCAATATCAAAATTCAAAAAGGCAAACACAACTAATGAAGAATAAATTAAGGAAATTATTATGGACTGTTTTGACCAATTATGTGTAACGGGACGAGTTAGAGCCTACCCTAGCTATTGTTGGACCTCCGCGCCCAGAACCAGCTGAGATAGCCTCAGGGCTCTGAGGTATGGGAGGAACAAGATGGAGTCTGGAGGAAGGGTGTCGCCCTTGTTGGCAACGTGGTGCAGGGTTCTTTTCCAGATTTACCTGTGCACAGGTGAATCATGGGGAGAGCGCAGGAAGGAAAGGGGAGGAGAATAGGAGAGTAGGCGGAGAATAGGCGGACCAAGGCAGCCCTAGTACTACGTAATAAAGGCTATAAAATCTGGTCACTGACTTTATCAAACGGAGCAGCTTACCACCTTTACTTCCTGCCTCATGCATTGCCCGCGAGATCAGGCCTTTGCTGGACAAAGGCCTGGGAGTATGGGGTAAGAGAGACCCCTACAATTATGTATCAATATTTTAGTTAAATACATAAATATTTACAAAAATATAAAATTTAGATTAATAGAAAAATCAATAGATAATTTAAATGACCCAGTCTCAGAAGAGGAAATGGACTTACAAATGAATTCTGTCAAACATTCAAAGAACAGTTAAATCCAGTAGTATATAAATTGTTTTTTTTTCTTTTTTGGCAGGGCAATTGGGGTTAAGTGACTTGTCCAAGGTCACACAGCTAGCACATGTGTCAAGTGTCTGAGATCGGATTCGAACTCGGGTCCTCCTGACTCCAGGGCTGGTGCTTTACTCACTGTGCCACCTAGCTGCCCCTAGTATATAAATTGTTTACAAAAATAGGGAAAGAAACAATTTTATCAAACTCCAGTTATGGTGGATTCGGATTCTTAAACCAGGTAGAGATAAATTAGAGAAAGAAAATTAGAGATAACTATCTCCAAAATATATTGCTGCAAAAATATTGAATAAAATATCGTCAAAGAATGTATAGCAACACTAAAAAGATTTTGACTTAGTCGGATTTATATCAGGAATTTCATCGTACTTTCAATATTAGGAAATGTATAGATGATATTATAACCCCAAACAACAAAATTCACGCCCTTATATCAATAGATGCTGAAAAATATTTTGACAATATTACTGTTATGTTAAAACATTAAAAGACATAGGAATAAATGGGCCTTTATTTAAAATGATAAATAGTATTGATCCAAAACCAAGAGGTTGCATTTTCTGTAATGGAGAATGTTGGAGGCCTTTTCAGCAATATCAGGAGTAAGGTAAGTTATGTTCTCTTTATTGAATTTAGATATCTTTTCTCCCCAAAAGGGAAGATACTCAGAGAACACAAAGCCCACTTCTCAAGATTTAATCCCCCTTTTCCCTAAAGGGAAGAAAACCAGAGGAAGACAGTGCCTATGCAATTAAAAAAGGGTTTTTATTAAGCAGGGAAGGAAAAAAAAACCCAAAACATGTGCAAGAGAACTGTCCAGCCTATGCTGAACAGAACACTAAGTAATGGATGGGGAGTATTTATATACTTACTGTAATGGCTATAGGAAGACTGACATACTAATTTGGTGTTGGTTAGAACTGTGAATTGGTCTAACCATTCTGGAAAACAATTTTATAACTTGAAAAGTCACAAACTAAGAAGGAGAGGGAATATATGCACAAAACTATGTCAACTCTTTTTCTTGTTATAAGGAAATAGAAACAAGCTGAGTACTCATCATTTGAGAAACAACTAAACCCATTGTAAAGCATTTTATTAATTTTCTGCCTTTTTATGGGTTTTATCAAGTATTTGGTTGAACTATGATTTTGCTTGGACCTAACCTTTTTTTCCCCCAGCTCTTTACTGTTCATGTCACTTTCTTTTCAATATTCCTGTTGACTTTTAACCTGATCATTACATTTTTAAAGAAGCTATTTAAAAAAAAAACCCACCACCACAACAACAAATTGAGAAGTAATGGGAAGTATTTCATAAGATCCTGACTTATTTTGATGTTAGTGTCCAGCAGCTTAGAGAGGAGAATGGATTACAGCTCTCCAAAGTCATATAAAGACATCCATTTCTGTAGATAGAATGCATATGAAAAAGCATTAATAAAGATATTTTACCAAAGAGTTGTACTTCAGAGAATTGGCAATACTATTTTTCCAGCAGGTGCTCTTGCAATGACAGATGGAAGTGTTTTGATGAGATGGAAAAATCAGGATTGACCAATCTGAAATCACATATACTACTGAAATTAAGCCAGAGATTCTACTGTGCTCGTTTTTGACCAAATAGATGTTAAGAACTGCTAATATTGTGTAAATAAATATCTTTTGTGTAGAACTTGGTAGGAAGTATTTTTTAAGGTATCCCCGACTCTGGAAGTACTATGTTTACACTTAGTATTGTAGTTTTTATTTTTAAAGCAACCAAGGAAAAATATGCGTGATTTTAAGAATAACATCCTATTCTTAATACTGCTCCATGCATTGTAGCATTTAAGCAATCTGTGGCATAAATGCTACATTTAAAATGTTTTCAGTTACTTTCTTCTGTCTTCTTAGCATGGTTGTTGTTGAGTTATTTTTCAGTCATGTCTGACTCTTTGTGTCCTCATTTAGGGTTTTTTTGGCAAAGATACCGGAGTAGTTTTCCATTTCCTTCTCCAGCTCATTTTACATATGAGGAAACTGAGGCCAATAGAGTTAAGTGATTTGCGGTCACACAGCTAATAAGTGTCTGTGTCTGGATTTGAACTCAGGAAGGTAATTCTTCTTGACTCTGCACTCGGCACTCTATCCACCGTACCACCCAGCTACCACCTAAATTCATCTCTCAGTCTTAGTTTGCTTCGTGACAGTATATATCTTACCCTTAGGAAATATATGAAAATAATAAATAGAGACTATAAACTTATACAAAAAGAAATTTCTTAAATTAATTTTAAAAGATTCACATCTTCAACCTTGAGGTAGTTGAACAGTTAGTTTTTAATATTTTTATTCCTTTTTTCCTTTTAGTATAAACAAAAGCTTAAACAATGCATTCTTCTTCTTCCCATAATGCATTCTTTGTTTTCCTTCTTCTTTATTTTGTAGTTCTTCCCATTCCTTTCTACACTTCTAAGTCTACTCCGCGCTCTCCCATTTTGAGGGTAAACCTATTACATTGTTCTTCCTTGTACCAGGAGAAGACGGCTACTGAGTTATGTAGGTCATAGTTGGGATGTGAAGGACTGAGAAAGAACGTGATATAGGGCACGGTACCACGCTCAAAGCATTTCCCGTGGTTTAAAAAAGATAATATATGGAACTTACTATGTTATGATATATACTATATATCTATTTTAACTATATTATGATATATACTATAAGATATGCTCTCCATAAAAACAATCAGTGTTACATTTAAATGGAATTAACAATCATACAATCTGCTTGCCTTCTCTTCATTATTCTTAGTTCCTTTGTAGTGTTTACCTAAAGCGACACTTGTTTTTACATTTATTGTTAGTTCTTGCACTTCTTAAATATTTCATCTTTATTAATGGTTGAAAAACTACCCTGTAACATTTTAATAATTGTAACCCCTTATTTGTCAATTATTATATCCTAATTATACTAAGTAAAAATTAAAATGTTGCTATTTTGTCTAAATTTTCAATTATTTCTCCTCTAAATAACAGTCTCTCCAAAATTATGTTCATATGGAATTATATATTTTGACAATTATTAATGAAGTATAAATGGAAAACACAAAGGCTGTACTCATGGATGTATTTTGCAGTGCTTCTGAAAGTAAACATTAAGTCTTAGATCATTTTTTTGATATACTATATTATCTTACAAGAATAACATTAACTTGGGCTTTTGTGCATCATATGAAATGTAAATATAAAATTAATGTGACTGATTTTTTTTTCCACAAAGAAATTTCACATTTTATTCCATTTTTTTCATTCCTTTGATTTTGCTTTATCACTTCTTTTTTTTTTTTTAATTTATTTTTGACATGTTTGGTTTTCAGCCTTGATTTTCACAGGCGTTTGAATTACAAATTTTCTCCCC
>JAQQSZ010016448.1:0-10000 GCA_028646595.1 Phalanger gymnotis
TATCTATCTATCTTTCCATTAGAGTGCACTACCATATCTGGCCAGAGACAGTATTAAGACAGTAATAAGGTCTTCCTGACCTTCTTATGAAGCAGTGGGGAGATACAGATATCTACACATAAGGTCAACTGTAGTAGATGGAAATGCGGAACTTAAGTGCTGAACCTGAAATCAGAAAGACTGGGATCTAAATACTGTCTCTGGCTGGACATGGTGGTGCAGGTCTGTAATTCCTGCTGCTGAGTAGACTCAGGCTGGTAGATTGCTTGAGCTCAGGAATTCTGAGCTGCAGTAGAATAAAAGTCAATCAAGTGTCTGCGCTAATGCATCCCCAATATGGTGAGCCCCTAAGAGTGGAGGGCCACCAGACTGCCAAAGGAGAGGCAAACCTGCCCAGGTTGGAAACAGAGCAAGTCAAAGCTCCCACGTTGTTTGGGGATGAGATCAAATTCCTTCCCCCCACCCCCACCCCAGCCTGCCCCACAGTGGGTCGCTGAACTTCCAGTCTGGGTGATATGGGGACCAGTATAAAGAAAAAGTTCCTTTCTCTGATATCTTCTAGCTGTATGACTCTGAGCAATCCATTAACTTCTCTAAGCCTCAGTTTCTTCATCTGTAAAATAGAGATAATGCCTATAGTACTTGGCTTATAGTCTCTTGTGAGAATCAAAATGAGATTATGGAGGTAAAGTGCTAGTTTGAAGTCCTATATATATATATGTCAATTATTAATTTTAATATTAAATTATACATGGGGAGAGAACAGGGGAAGAGTTGGTATCAGCAACAGGCTTTATGGTCAGGGTTAAGCTGCTCCAAGATAACAGATGATCAGTACGGTAACCTGTACTTTTTTCTGGCTGGGAAAAAGGATGAGAATTCTCCCCTTTCCCTCCTCTCTAACCTCCTTTTCTCCTTCCCCTCAGGAAATCTGGATTGCCCAGGCCAGGTTGTGGCAGGCACTCAACTTTAAGTATAGCAGGATATAGAACTGTGAGAGGAAATTTAAGACTGAAAGAGAATTCTGACGGAATAATGATTCAATCACAAAGCTGACTCAAAAGGAGCATTGTAGGAAATACCTAGATTTCCTCAAGGGTTAAGCAATCAAAGAATAATGCATTTTGATTATTTGTTTCCAGGTGCTAAACCATCAGGTTTCCCTTTCTAAGCTGCCTTGAGACTTGTAGTATTTTACAGGGATTATTAAAAAGAGAAAGAATGGTATTCATATCTCTCACTTTTTGCAAGCCCATTAACAGTGGAAAAAATAGGGTCAGAAGCACAATGGGGCTTGCCAATCTTCCAGAGAAAGCCCTGTCCTATCTAAGCACATGGATGAAATCCTCTTCCTTGCTGTTTTCCTCATCAGTTACATCAGCTTTCCGCGTGTATTAAAACAAACACTCCTTACCGCATTTTCCCATCTAAGCCTTTCCCCCGCTTCTGAAAATGGTTTTCTAATATATCCCTGCATTCTTGTCTGAGGCCCCCTGCCACCAAGTAGAGCAGACAAATGGGCAGAGCTGTAATTAGGAATGTTTTCACTCGGGGCGAAAACATTTGGGAGGGACAATGAAGAGGCCAATCAGATGAGGGAAGGGAGGGGAGGTGGTTGTGGCACACAGGACCAGTGCTGGAGAGTGGGAGACCAGGATGCAAAGAGAGCAGTCTGACTACCCATAGAGTGATGCCAGGGGAGAGGGGAGTGTAAGCTGGGGTTGGGTGGGAGAGGAAAGTAGGCCCTGAGAAAGAAGCCCAAGGTTCTCTCCTGGATTCTCTTTTTTTTTTCTTTCTACACCCTCTCATCAGTGATCTCATCAGTTCCCATGGTTTTAATTATAATCTGTATGCAGATGACGGCAAGATCTATATAAGCAACCTTCATCTCTCTCCTGACCTGGTAAGGCATAGTCTTGCCTTACCAATTGCCTTTTGGACATTTTCACTTGGATGTCCCATAGGTCTCTCAAACCTAATACCTTAGGCATGTCCATTAACCTTTCTGGGAGTCGGTTTCCTCATCCGTAAACCAAGGGCAGTTGATTTAGGTGGCCTTTGTTCCACTGCATGGTGGCCCAGATTGATGGACACTTCCCTCTGCCCCCAATCCCCCTCATCAAAGCTTTTGTCCAGAACAGACCATGTCATCTGATGTGATCCCTAGGAACTCCTTGCTTTGTCTCAATTGTCATTTCATGCTCCAGGCCACCTCACCAGACCGTCCCACTCTCTAGCTCATCAGCCTGGCCCATTGACAAAATCCTGATTCACCCCTGTAAACTCAAAGGCTCTCGCAAAAGTACAAAAACTTAAGGATAAACTTTCCTTCTGTGTGTGTGTGTGTGTGTGTGTCTGTCTCTCTCTGTCTTTCTCTCTTTAAAGAGGAGTGTCCTTTCTTTTATGTAAAGGTGGATCATCTTTCCATTTGGAATGGAAGCTAGTTCCTTTGTAACACTTACCAAAAACTCAGCTCCCTTCTCCACAGAACATACCCTGACTTCTCTAGCCTACTTGGATCCCTTCTTTCAATGTTTGCCCTGACCAGTGTCATGGTGTAATGTCCTTTATACAATATGTGTGACATTGCAAAAGTCGACAGTGATCACCTGAGATGCAGGGAACAATGGCATTAATTTCCCTCTTATAATGCTGCATTACCTAGTGATATATTTGTGTAGAACCAGTAATGATGCTGAGGGGCGCACTTGTACCCTCCAAATATAGTTTTTAGTTATATCTTATCAAGTATTGAATTACAGAATGATAGAATTTAAGAGTTGGGAAGCACCTCAACATTCATCTAGTTCAACTCATGCATGAAAGGTCATCAGCCTCCCTATAGCCTACACAGCAACTGGATGTGTGGTCCTTGTCTGAAGACCTTCAATGGAAGGCAGCTCCCCATCCTGCTTTTGGACAGCTCTGAGTGGTAAGAAGGTTTTTCTGATGTCAAGCCTAAATGTGCCTCTTTGTAACTTCTTCCCATGATTCCTGACTCTGAGGCCATTCTCTCTTCTCCATGGGTGCCCTTCAAATGTGTTAAGACACTCCAGGCTCAGTGCTATCCACTGTGCTAGTTGCACTATTTGGAGTTATTGACGGGAGGTTGCTTTGTAAAATGCAAAGTCCTATGTAAATTAGAGTTATACCTATACTCCAAACTATAAGCTCTCTGAGGGCTATTAGCTACTCAGATTAAAAAAAATGCTGAATTGAAACAAGGCAGTCATGCATCTCCCCTCCCTCTCCCCAGCCCCATGTAAGTGCGGTACATTGGGACCTACAAGTCAGGAGCCCAGGCTGATCACTCCTGGCCAGTTTTACCCAAAGAAGATTCACCCTTGTGGAAGTGATTGAACACAGATTATAAAAGACAATAACATCAGATGGGACTCAGGCGCTGGTGATCTAGAAAAGCCTGGCCTCTTGCTCTGGGACAGTCACAGTTTTGTAGGATTATTGCCAGGTAATTCACAGAGAAGCAGCCCTGCGTGAGGCCAAGGCCAAGAACCTCAGAGTGCTTTTGTACCAATGGAAGTTCGCATTTCCATTTCTCTATTGTCCATTTCATGAGTTGGTATCTCTCCCTGAGGTTTCTCCCTGTGGATTTCAGACCCCAGATTGTTCTTGGCCTCTGTGATTCTCTAGGATAGTGGAGCTCTCTGCAGAGAGGGTCTCCTGGCTTTTGTTTGTCTGTAGGTAGTGGGAGTGATCCAGGAAAATGATCACAATGAAAATCAGCCTTTGATGGAAATTGTCTCTAGGTTGCACTAGCTGCTAGCTCATCTGAGCGCTTATCTGAGGCTTTCCCTCTCATGCTTAGGGAATAGTAGTATTGAGGAAGCAAACAGCCCCCTGACAGGAGCAGAGACTGCTTTCTATTTTTGTATCCCTCACAGCACCTTGATGTAGTGTTAGAAACACAATAAACACTCTAGCGCTTCAGTGACTGAATCTCTCCCTTCTTAAAGACCCACTTTCTGTTTCAGCCCCTTAGGCCTGATATACAACAGGGAGAACAGCCCAGATCTTCCCACACAGTTTTCTGGGCTCTCTGTTGGGTGCCAGACCTTGTCATATGAATGTATTCCTATCTAAATGGTGGAATTACATCAGACTGGATCTCCCAGCAGAGGAGACTCAGTCACTCTTCTTCTCATTAAATACTAACACCTTCCACTCCTCTCCATCTTCACTAACACTTAGGGGAGCCTCCTGGGCACAGATGCAGTGCACTACTCACTAACCTGCTTTTTATATTTAACCTATAATGAGCTTTCCTGGGCTCTGAATCCTCCTCTTTCTTAAGGCATCAAAACCCTAGCCCCAGAGACATAGCTACACATCAGGTTCTCAGAACAAGCATTAAAGATGACCTTCAACCAACTTTTAAAGACAAAATCTGTTGATTTAAGCCTGGGGGAAGGAGGAAGGGACAACATGTGGAAATGTTACTGGGGGAGGGGATGGAGTAGGGCTAGGCCACTGGTCACCTTACTTGGGGTTGAAGCCACTGAGAAGTGGAAAGGGGAGGAAGGAATTATGCATATGGTAGCTTCCCATTTTAACTAATCAATCTTATTAACCAGATACTCAGATCGGTTTCTATCTTCTGATAGAGTACAAGTATGACCAATATCCTCCAAACTTCAGTACCCTGGATTAAAGATTTAGTTCTCCCCACCTCCCCCCCCACCCAGTTATGGCTCTGTTAAGCCCAGTTAGGTTACTGTATGGAGTGTTCAGGAGGACTAGCACCTCTGATGTAAGGGCTTGGCAAGCCGTTTTCAGGCCTGCTCATCTACCTGTCACCCAATTCTCACCTGTGGCTCTAAGAAGCTATAGCATGCTCAGCAGCCACACCCAATACAAGCAGATAAGCAGAAGTTAAGCATAGATGAATTAAACGGATTCTTTAAAGTCTCTTCAGGTTTAAAAATGATGAAGCTAGGACTAGAAATTTCGGATTTTTTAAAATCTTTATTGGAAGATGAGCTGTAATGAGTAAGATAGCTCAATGACTGCCATGGATAAAAGTTGTTCATCCTTTGTTTTGGAAGAGGACCAATGACAGCACCTAGTGACATCTTGACTTGCTCCTGAGTTGAATTTAAGGGAGGCAGAGTTGCGCAAAGTCATCAGCCTCACTCTCTCTTCCAGAGTTATCAAAGGCTCAATGGGAAGACAAAATTCAGGACAACTGGCAATGGCCCAGAATGCCCTGGACGACCTTGGCATCTTTGATGTCTGACCCAGCTCTGAGTGCCACAGAGAGCCTGCTTTAGCCTCCTTCATTGTCATTGGAAGAAATTGTTCTCATCCATCCACTGAGAGAAGTCTTCAGATGCATGGGGTAGACATCCCCTTAACTCACTGACAGGTTTGAGGGCTGTCAGTTACCTTCAACCTTGTCTGGCCAATCTGCTGAGACAGTTTACCAAGGTGTGGCTATTGAGTGTGCTACAACTGCTTAGAGCCACAGGTGAGAGTTGGGTGACAGGTGAACACCAAAGACAGATGAATAGCCCTGAAAAGGGCTCAGCAGCCCTCACACCAGAGGTGCTTATCCTACCTGAATACCCCATACATTTCATCACCTGACTAGCCTGATTATCAAATAGTACCTTCTCCTCTATGGGGATGAGACTGGCCCAGATGGATGGACCCTGTACAGTTTTCAATGACCCCTTCATTTTAATTCATTATTAAGAAGTAACTTTATTATTATTTTATTAAATTATTTTGTTATTTATATAATATATTACATATTATATTATTATTAATGTTATACAACTATTATGCTATTATTATTAAGAAGTAGAACATTCTGGTCATTGAACTGTGGTTGAGGTGGCTTTGAATATGAACAGCATAGATTTCAGGGATCTGTTAATTTGGATAGGAAATATATATATGTATATAGATATATATTTCTTTCAATGTAATGGGCTCCTTTTGTAAATTTATGTATTCTGTTTCATAAAATGTATATTAGAATGTGTTATAGAAATTATATAGAATATATATTCTATTTCACTTTATTGTGAAAAGACATCCATAAACTTCATCTGACTGCCAAAGGGGTCCATGACACAGAAAAGGTTAGGAAATCCTGACGTACAGGGAAGAAATTACTACTATTCAAACTTCAAAGCACACATCAACCCAGCAGTCAAGAATATACAAATTAAGTGGCTCTTATAGTAGGATAATGCTGAAATAAGCAAGGGAGCTGACTTAGAATTATCAAACCATGGCAAGTGAGGAAGCTTCTAGACTGTGGATGCTGAGGCATGTGACCCTGCTCCGTTGCTACCCTGGCACATTCCCAGAGCTATCCCCATGGCATTTTGCCTTGAATGAGCCTTGAACCAATATTACAAGGCCCTAATATACTTTTTTTTCCAATTCAATCCCACAGTGCTGTGTTATGTGCTAAGGAAAAGATAATATTAGATAAGCATCAAATTTATATATAATGAGTGGGTATGTGTCAATCCATCATCATCTGGCCTAGGGTTGAACATAGACTTTTTTACTTTTTAAAAAACAGATTTTAATTTTTATCATGAATTTTTTGGAACTCACCAAATTTCCTCTTGAATTCATCTCTTATAAAACAATTTTTTTAAAAAAAGAGATGAAGAAAAATAATCTGTGAGGTTGATCAATACCTTTAAAAATCTGACAGCAATTGATGACTTTTAATCATATGTGATAGTACTAAACTTGCTACATGAAGATTTTCTACATATCTCCTTATGAAGTCAAAGTCATTCACTAGTAAGATGCAAAAAATGTCATTAATATAAACAAAGGCTTATAGACTACAATAAGTAATTACCCCCAAACATTAAAGTCTTCCATGCCAGGGGACCTTTCCTTCCTCTGGCTAACTACAACATTTATTGTCTGTAACACTCCCTGGACCATAGCCAGTTACTGGTAGTATTGTGAGTTGTCTTTGATTAGGTCCATATCTTTTCTTGTCCTTCTAGATTGTACATTCCATAAAGGCAGGGACTATGTCATATTTTCCTCTATCCCTCATTGCACCTGGCACTGTGCCTCACACTTAGTAGGTATTCAATAACTGTCCAATGACTGATAGATAATATGTTTCATTGCCCCTAGCCTTGGCATAATTGTGTGTATGTGTTGGAGAGAAGGCCTGGGATCTTCAAGTCATGATCCCCTGTCTGTTTCTGAGGACACAAACAGTTATTGTCTTTAATCCTCCTCAAGCAATTTGCTAGCAAAAGTGCACCAAAAGTATTTTATTTGGCTTTAAAAAATCACAATATAAATGGGCTTAGGGCTACAAGTAAGTATGCTTGAACTGCACTGTTTATCTACAATGCCACAGGCAGAATGAGTGTCTGGCTTCCTATCAGACACCAGTTAAAATGGTTGTCAGCAACTGAGAGATCCCTGATGGACCTTAATCTTCTCCAATGATAAGTGCTCCATTGCTGAGTCTGGCTAGAAATCTGGCTATCCTGACTTGCTGCTAAATGATGGATCTCCTAGGAACACAAAGGGGGTGGGGGGAAGCTATGAGACAGAGAGTAACAGTGTACTGACCAGTTGGACAATTGGATAATAAGAACAATTAATAAAGGAGGTAGGGCAACTTAATGGATAGAAAACCAGCTTTAGATCAAGGAAGACCTACATCCAATGTATACTAGCTTTGTGACTCTGGACAAGTCACTTAATCCCTCAGTGCTGGGCAATTCAGTAAGACTATAAGGAAAGAAAAAAATTAAGCATTTATTAAGTACCTACTGTGTGCCAGGCACTGTACTAAGCTCTTTACAAATATAATCTCGCATATCATCCTCGTAACAACCCTGTGAGGTAGGGGCTATCGTTATTTACATTTTACAGCTGAAAAAACTGAGGCAGACAGAGAATAAATGACTTGCCCAAGGTCACGCAATCTCTAAGGCCAGTTTTGAACTCAGACTCAGCACTCTATCCACTATACCTCAGCAAGTGCTGACCTGTATCTATAGAGAGAGTTTCCTCACCAGAGAGTTTCCTTTGTCAATGATGTCACAATTCCTAATAGTAGTGGTGGTGGTGGTAGTGGTGGTGGTAGTGATAGTGGTAGTAGTAGTGGTAGTTGGTGGAGGAGGAGGAGTAATTGGTAATAAAAATAATCATAATAATCCTATCAAAGACCAACCCATTGACCATGGAGAAGGGAAGCGTGATGAGGTAATGGCAATAAGGGAATACTAGCCAGGGTGACAATTCAACTCTGTACACCATGAGACCACCATTGAATCTGCGAATGGCTGACAGGAATCCCTAAATGTTGGGTTCCGGCAATATCACTGATCGGATTAGAAACCCAGCCACAGAGGTGCAGACGCTTGGGGCAGATTGAGGCATATTCTTCTAATGAGCTGATTTGTTTTGCTTTGCTGTGCTTGTTTGTTGCAAAGGAAGGTTCTATGAGTGGAAGAAAGGAGAACGAAGTCACTGGGGAACAGTTTTTAAAAGAGCACCAGTGAATAGAATTTAATAAAATAAGCAAAAAAAAAGTAAGCAAAGTTTTTAGAAGTAAACCTTTGCTATTCAAGCATTACATTGAAGGAAAAGATATAGGAGAATTTTAGACCCCAAACTATCTCTGACATTAAATGGGTGACCTAGTAACAGTTAAAGAAAAAGTGGGAGAGTTTTTTAGACTGTAAGTCAAGACTTGAATTTCACTTTTAGCCCTCTCTCCATCTTTGTCTTGTATAGTCCATACCATGACAATTACAAGTGATTTTTGAGATTGTGTAGTATTTATTACATATTAAATGAGTTTAATTATGGCCACAATTTAATGGACAGTACGTATCTTAAGAAGGGGTTTGATTTATGGGCCATTAAGATTTCGTTCCCCAATAGCGATGACATTACTACACTTGCAGACATTGGATAATGATTTGAACTTATAGACTATTATAATGAACTTTATGTGAGTCATCTCCTCATTACTCTGGTAGCTATCTTTTCACTAGTCCCTACCGAGCTACCACAAAACAGGAAGATAATTAAGCTTTATCCTGACAGCACAGCCAAACTCACACTGTACCTGGCCATCCATCTGTCCTCATAAATAAGTGATGAGAGGTTTCCCCTCCTGATACCCTCAGGAGAGTATTGTTTCCTAATTTGTTACAATTAGTCTGATAGCTTAGGTAGGAATAGATCTGGTTAAAAAGAATTATAAATCCTTTACAATTGATTGGTTAAATCTAATTGACATCATAAATGGGGATAAATGGTTAAATATTTCTCCTGCATTTAGCAAATTGGAATTAAATCCCAGTTCTCACATGTACAACCTGTTTGACAGTAAGTCATTTAATCTCTCTTGAATTCAGCTTCCTCAGATGTAATGTAAGGGTCAGACTAATGTAAATTGAGACATTTTGCCACAGGAAGCTCTATTTTATATATATTTCTTAAAAAGAACAAGTTATCATCTCCCTGAACTAGTCTTAACACTGAGTTTGGACTCAGAGGATATGTGTTCAAATCCTGCTTCTGCCATTGTTTAAGCCACCTGCATGATCTTGGGTGGGACAGTTAGGTGGCACAGTGGATAAAGCCCTAGGCCTGGAGTCAGGAAGACTTGCGTTCAAATTCAGCTTCAGACTCTTACTAGTGGTGCTACTCTGGATAAGTCACTTAGCCCTGTTTGCCTCAGTTGCCTCATCTGTAAAATGAGAAAGTGAAAAAATTGGCAAACCACTCTAGCACCTTTGTCAAGAAAGTCCCAAATGAGGTAACGAAGAATTGGACACGAATGAAACAACTGAACAATGTGGCTTTGGGCAAGTGACTTCACCAATCTGGGTCTCTGTTTCTTGATCTATAAAATAAGGGAGTTAGACTAGATGACCTATGAGATCCCTTCTGGTTATAAATCTATATATCTACCCTTTTCAAGATCTTTTGCTTTTGAAAAGCAGAGATATTGAGTAGATCTTTA
>JAQQSZ010016449.1:0-11032 GCA_028646595.1 Phalanger gymnotis
TTTTTTATAGGTTTTTGGAGGGACTTGGTGGGGAGCTCATGCCAATCACTGCTTCCCAGCCACCATCTTCAGAACTCAAATTTTTAAAAAAATGAATATTAAAAAATTTTTACATATAATTGGCAAATATTTAATGAAATGAATAAAAATGTACTAAGAAAAAAAAATTAAAAGAAAGATTAGTGAGAACTAGGTCCTGGCCCAGGAATGAGTGAGTAAATTTCCTCATAGCAGATGAGTCATCCTACTTAACAATAAGGTGGCTAGAAAGAGATACCTACTGTGGGCTGTGCCTATGCAGGAAAGTAATTTGTTTCTGGGTGAGGCATCTGAGGAACGGACTAAACAGGTACTCAGATTATATATAGGAAGGGAAGCTTGTAACATTTGGTAATAGGGTTTTAACCTAACAGAGTGCTCTGTTGCTTGGCCTGGTAGACTAGACCTCCGGACTTTTTCCTGGGCCATAAGCCTACTGGTTTCATAACAATTACTTTCCCTTTGGCTGTCTAATGATTCATTCCATTGGTTATAATTCTTCTTTACAACTGGACTATTATGTAAATAAGTTCAATGCAAAGGTATATATAGAATTTATATTGGATTACATGATATCTTGGGGGAGAGGGGAGGGAGGGAGAGAAAATTTGGAACTCAAAAACTTGTGGAACTGAGTGTTGTAAACTAAAAATAAAAAAAAACAAATTAAAAAAAGAAACGATTACTTTCCCTTTGGTCTTCTTCTGTCCAGTATCAAAATTTCAAGAATTCATCAGGCTTATAACTAAGGAAACTGACCAATCAGGCTCTTGGTTACAACTTAATGGGGTGGGGAGTGAGGGAGCAGAGTCTAAAAAGGAATCAAAAAAGAAATTCATACTCGTTACCCAAAACTTCCTTCATCTCCTCCAAAACAGTCTTTTTACCTTGCTAAGACTTTTGAGGACAGTTTACTTGCTTGGAGGCATGTCTTAGAGTAGAACCCAGTTATCTTTGGGATCTGGAGAACCATAAAAGTAATCACTAGCTTTTTTCAAAACAATCTTGTGAATGTGAATACTGTCATTCCAATTTTACAGATAAGAAAGCTGAGGAACAGGATTAGTTAGGAACAGGGTTAGTGCCAGCTGGAATTTGTCTCAGTCCTTTCATACCATGGCTACCATTCTTTTCACTACATCAATTACTTCTCAATAAGTTGCCCTTCAATGTAAGCAGAATCCCTCAAATGAGTTCTCTTTGGACAGGAAACAAATACAGGTATAGAGAAAGATGTTGATTACATAAGATGACTTTATAACATGTATATTTGCTATGACAAATTTTCTCATTTCATATTTCTTTTAATTGAAATTAATGTTACACTTGGTTTGGTAATACCTATTTCCTTCATCTTGGTTATTTAGCTCTGCTTATGTTCAAACCAATATAGTAACTTCTGAAAATTTCAGGCAATTAAATTCATTTTTAGCAAATAGTTAAGTGCTTAGCACAGTGCCTGGCATTGTATAGGTACTTACTTAATAGATGTTTATTGATTGATATATTCAAGGCACAGTGCTAGGTGCCAGGGATACAAAGAAAAGAGAAATAATTCCTGCCTTGAGGAAACTGGAAGAATTTACATCATCTTGGAGTGGGGAGATAAATAAATACAGCATAATTAGAGAAGGAAGAGAACACTATAGTTGGGGAGATGGGAATGAGGAAAGGTTTTGTATAGGAGGTTTGAAGCTCAAGAGGGCCATCTGTAATAGATGTCTCTATTTTCTTTCCTCTGACTTTCTTCTTCATTCTCTGTAGTCTGGCTTCCTACCTCATCACTGAACTGAAACTACCCTCTACAAAGTGACCAGTGATCTCTTAATTGTCAAATGTCATGGCCTTTTTTCAGTCCTCATCCTTTTTGATCTCTGCAGCATTTGAAACCATTAATCACTTTCTTCTCCTTGATATTCTCTTCTCTTTAGATTTTCAGGACATTACTCTCTCTTGGTTCTCTTTCTACTTACCTCCTCAGTCTCCTTTGCTAAATCTTTATTCAGGTCATGCCTATTAACCATGGGTATCCCATAGGATTCTGTCCTGGGCTTTCTGCTCTTCTTCTTCTATTTTGTTGTTGTGGTTTAGTCCCTTCAGTCGTTTCTGACTCTTCGTGAACCCATTTGGGCTTTCTTGGCAAAGATACTGGAGTGATGTGCTTCCCCCAACTCAGTTTACTGATGAGGAAACTGAGGCAAACAGAACTGAATGACTTGCCCAGGGTCACACAGCTAGTATGTATCTTGGACCAGACTTGAACTCAATTCCAAGCCCAGTCTTCTATCCACACTGCCACCTAGCTGCTATTTCATTTGGTGATCTCATCAGCTCCCAAAGATTCAATTACCATTTCTATGCTGATGATTCTCAAATCTACTTATCCAATTTGAACTTGTCTGCTTACCTCTCTCTAGTCTTGCATCTCTAACTGCCCGTTGAACATCTCAAACTAGATGTACCATAGACATCTTCTTAAACCCAACATGTCCAAAACTAAACTCATTTTCTTCTACCTCCCTGCCCTAACCCTCTGTCTTCTTAACTTCTCCATTACTGTCTATAATACCACCATCCTTTAGTCATTCAGGGTCACAACCTTTGCTCCCAAGTCTCTCTCACCTCCCATATCCAATCTGTTGCCAAAACCTATCTTGATTTTTTCCTTCATAATATCTCTCACATATGTCGCCTTTTCTCCTCTGACACTTCTACCACTTCAATGCAGGCTCTCAACGCCTCACACCTGGAATACTGTGATAACCTATTAGGTGGTCTTCCTGCCACAAGTCTCTCCCCACTTTAGTCCATTCTCTACTCAGCTGTCAAAGTGTTCTTACTAAAGTGTCATGTCACCCTGCCTCAGCCACTCAATAAAATCCAGGAGCTCTTTATTACATCAAAGATCAAATATAAAACACTTTGTCATTCAAAGCCCTTCATAACCTGCCCATCCGCTTTCCAGTCTTTTTATACCTTATTCTTTCCATGTACTCTCTGGTTTCCTTGCTCCTTCCTTTAACAAGACACTCCTGACTATGGGCATTTTCACTTGTGCTCTGTATCTGGAATGTTCTCCCTCCTCATCTTTGCCTTTCTGGCTTCTTTCAAAGCCCATCTAAAATCCACATTTCATAAGAAGCCTTTCCTGATTCACCCTTAATTCTAGTGCCTTCCTGCTATTGATTATTTAAAACTCATCCTTTATATGGTTTTCTTTTACATAGTTTTTGGTATGTTGCCTTCCAGATTAGACTGACCTTCTTGAGGTCAGAGGTTGTCTTTTATCCTTTTTTTGTATTCCCAGTGCTTAGCAAAATGTCTGTACATAGTACACATAGTAGGCACTTAATGTGTGTTTATCAACTGAGTGAATGAAGGAAGATAGGGATTCTAAGAGACCTAGGTAAGGAGATGATGCTTTCCAAGCTTGAGAACCAGCTTGTATGAAGTTACATAAATAAGAGATAGATTGCAAAATTTGGAGGAAGGTCAAAAGAGCAATTTGGCAGGGACGTAAGTGCTTGAAAGGGACAAATATGAATTATGTGCACAGGAAGACAATTTAGAGCCAGATTGTAGAGGGCTGAGGAGTTAGGGTTTTATTCTAGAAGAAATAAGGAACCTCTGAAGATTTTTAATTGGAGAGTAACATAGCTTAACATGCTCAAGGAAGTTTATTTTGGAAGCTGTGTAGAGAATGTAGGAAATGTGGCAAGAAGAAAATTGACCTAGGCAACATATTGGATCTAGGGAGTGAGGTAGAGAGAAGAATCAAGAATAAATCTGAGACTTAGAACCTAGGTTCCTGATAAGGTCAACCAACTGACTAGAATTTATTTAGGATCTACTCTGTGCTAGGTAATGGGGATACAAAGAAAGAAAAAAAATCTTGTGCTCTCAAGAAGCTTATACTCTATTAGGAGAAACAACATACACATGTATAATTATGCACAAAAAATACAAGGTAATGGGGGAGGAGAGAGTCACTAACAGATGGAGGGGTATTAGGAAGAGTTTTATGTCAAATGTGACTTGAATTTTGAATCAAACTAGGAATTCTTTTTTTTTTAATTTAAATTTATTTATTTATTTATCTACAAACTTTTGAGTTCCCAATGTTCTCCCCCTCCTTCCCCTCCCCCTCCCCAAGATAGCATGCAATCTGATATAGGCTCTACATATACATTCACATTAAATATATTTTTCACATTAGTCATATTACAAAGAAGAATTATAACCAATGGAATGAACCACAAGAAAGACGAAAGAAAACAGAACAAAAAAAATAGTGAGAGAGAGCAAATAGTATGCTTCAATCTGCATTCAGACTCCACAATTCTTTCTCTGAATGTGGATAGCATTTTCCATCACAAGCCCTTTGAAGTTGTCTTAGAACCTTGCATTGCTGAGAAGAACCAAGTCTATCAAAGTTAGTCATCGCACAATATGGCTGTAATAGTGTACAATGTTCTCCTAGTTCTGCTCCCCTCACTCAGAATCGGTTTATGTCTTTCCAGGTTTTCCTGAAGTCCACCTGTTCATCATTTCTTATAGCACAATAGTATTCCATTACATTCATATACCACAACTGGTTCAGCCATTCCCCAATTGATGGGCATCCCCTCAAATTTCCAGTTCTTGGCCACCATAAAAAGAGCTGCTATAAGTAGTTTTGTACATGTTGGTTCTTTTCCCATTTCTATGATCTCTTTTGGGATACAGCACTAGAGGTGGTATTGCAGGGTCAAAGGGTAGGCCCATTTTTATAGCCCTTTGGGCATAGTTCCAAATTACTCTCCAAAATGGTTGGATCAGTTCATAACTTCACCAACATTGCATTAGCATTCCAATTTTCTCACTTCTCCAGCATTTATAATTTGCCTGTTTTATCATCAAACTAGGAATTCTTAAGAGGTAAAGGTGAAGAAGGAATGCCTTCCAGGCAAAAGGATAGCTTGTACAAAGGTGGGAGATGGATGAGAAATACGTGAAGAGCAACAAGAGGGACATTTTGGAAAAGTGCATGAAAGAGTTTACACATAAAAGGCTGAAAAAGTAGATTAGAGTCAGGTTGTCAAGGCTTTCCACATAAGTAGGAAAATTTGGATTTTAGGAGCAGGTGTAAGTTGTGTAGGGGGAAATGAGAGTTCTGACTGAAGCATGTTGAGTTTGAAGAGTAGAAAAGACATTCAGGTAGCAGAGGAAGGGAAGGGAATAAGCATTTATACAGCATTGACTATGTGTTGGGCACTGTGCTAAGCACTTTACAAATATCTCATTTGATTCTCACTACCTATTGGGTAGGCGCTGTTATTATTCTTCCACCCCCTCCCCTTGCCTTTTTTTACAGTTGAGGAAACAGGCAAACAGAGAGGGTAAGTGACTTGCCAAGGATCAGATAGCTAGTAAGTGTCTGAAGCTGGATTTGAACTCTGGTCATCCTGACTCCAAGAACATCAATTAGCGATATCTAGGAGGCAGTTGTAGATGCATGATTGCAATTCAGGAGATTTGGTCATTGTCCACAGAGAGATGATTATTGAATACATTAGTTCACCGAGAGAGGGTGTAAAGAGGAAAAAAAAGTGACCAGGATACTGGGAATACACGCAGCAAGGAAGTGGAAGATGGATGACACTCCAACAAAGGAGGCTGAGGAGTGATCAGACAAGTGAGAGAGCAATTCCAGAGAAGCCAAAGGTGAAAGAGTATTCAGTCAGGAGAGTATAAATAACAATGTCGAAAACTATAGAGAGGCTGAGGTGGGTGAGGACTGAGAAAAGACCAAGAGTTTTAAAAGCTGAGTCGAATTGAATTGGCTGGAACCTTTGGGAGTTACTGTACTAATTTGAATATAGTCATAGAAATGTGACTGAGAAACCAGCAACAATAGCCAAAATGAATAAAACATCTTCATCTGAATAGAAAGAAAGAAGAGTGAGAAAACCTTTCACAGTCAATACATATTTTATACTCTTTTATTGTATGACCTCATGTACCATGAGAGAAAGCAGATTCAGCAGAGTAGGGGGGGCAAGAAATCGGATTGCAAAGAGTCAAGAGGAATGGATAAAATGCAATTATCTTGACCAGTGGTGTCCAAAGTTGGGCCCCAGCCCTTTGGAGGTGGTGACACGACACCAAAAGCTGATGAAGGAATCAGAGGGTGGGAGCAAGAGTCATATCCCACACCCCCAATAGCCAATCATGGGGTTTCTTTGTAACATAACTATACTGCCCCCTTAACCCATCACTATTTAACACTTTCTCCTTTCTTCTTTTTTCTTCTTTATTCACTTCCATTTTCTTCATTCATTTGTTTGTTCATTCCTTCCTTTCATAATGGATAGAGGGCCAATTTTAGAATCAGAAAGACTTGAGTTCAAATCTTGCCTCTGACAAATACAACCAATGCATGTCATTCAACCACTATGTGTCCCAGATAAATCTCTCAGTCTATAAATCACAGATGAGTTTCTGCTATACATCATAGGTATAGGGAATTTTCTTGTTGTGAGTTAACCCCATGGATAAAATCACAGATTTAGACTCTCTCTCTCAACCTCTCTCCCACCAAGCATTCTATGTATGAATAATTAGTGGTAGAGATGCTCATATAGACAGAGCAAATGGCATTAGTAAGGGCAGTAAGGTAAGAGCTAGCGGCTGAAATGCAGGCAGATGCAGGCTTAGCCATGTCAGAGGATATACATAGGGTAATGAAGGGAGAGAAACTTGATGAAATGATGGAAGTTAGTCATGGGAGGCAGTTGAAAGCCAGAAGGACTATGAATTTTATATGGCAAGTCATCGTCAGCTATTATGTAGATTTTTGAGTAGATATGTGAGCTATGACTCACATATTGACTCATCCGTAAGAGTAAATGTTAAAAACAATTTCCCTTCCAGCCTACACGTGCTCAGCAAAGAGTTTGGCTACAATGGTAGCTCCAATATTACTCATCCTTTCTCCTTGTGGAGATGCCGCCACCTTCCCAACATGGGTTCCCATTCCAATTCAGCATTCATTAGTACTTTCATGGGACAATTCTGTTTGATTTGCTGAAAAAATGGAGAGATTAATAAAGAGATAGAACTAATATCCTGTCTGATAAGCAGACAGCTGGTATGGCAGGAACATAGCCCTGCAACAGACTCTAGCCCTTAGGTAATAGGCCTGCTAGGTGAAGTCATATAAAACCCAATACTCTATCAGAACCTCATCTATTTCAAGCTCACTGCTGAAGAGCAGCCAAATAAGTAGGTCAGTGAGTCATCAAGAAATTTACCACAGAACAAATACCCCATGACATCACTGGTCTCTGTGAGGACAGAACCCTCAGCCATTATGCTTCAGAAAATGATGAAATTTTGGTTGCGGTAGGTGGGGAAGAGTATCTTTTCCTCCCCCACTCATCACTCAGACTCAGGGTATGTAGGAAATCCACTATGGTGTAGCTCCTCCCCTTCCTTCCTCAATAATTAAAATTCATGAATTGTGTGTATAGGACTTCTTATAGTAGTTTGGTTGTGAAAAAAGTCACTAACCGTTCCTACCATTTTACTCCAGAGAGGATTACACACACACACACATACAGAGTCTGCGCTGGTCCTGTATGTACACCTGCATATACTTGTTAGTATACACACAGAGACATATACAAGCAGTGGATATATGTCCAGAGGTACATATGCACACATACATAAATGTATATTTTTCATATTTATCCATACGTATTAACACAAATATAAGCTATGGACATTAATGTATATATCTTTAAGTGTGTATATAAATATACATCTATGTATACACACAAATATAAATTATATGTGTATCTATGTCCACAGGTATACACAGAAATATAAGCTATAAATATATGTGTGTATGTATATACTTATACACACAGTGTGTATGTATGTGCGTATATATGTATAAGTATATGTATATAGATACATATGCATATATATACATACACTTCTAAATAGGTCAAAGACAGGAAGTGCCCGTATATAATAAGATGCTAATAGCATCACTTTTGTGATAGCAAAACCCCACTTAGACATTAAGACTTTTAACATATCTTGCATATGTATATAGAGAATAAATAAAAAATAAGTGAAAAGGGCAGTTAGGTGGCACAGTGGATAGAGTGATAGGTCTGGAGTCAGGAAAACCCGAGTTCAAATCTGGCCTCAGGCACTTATTAGCTGTATGACCGTAACTTAACCCTTTGCCTCAGTTTCCTCATCTGTAAAGTGAGCTGAAGAAGGAAATGGCAAACCATGCCAATAACTTTGCTAAGAGAACCCCAAATGGTGTCACAAAGAGTCAGACATGACTGAAAAACTACTAATAACAAAGTACAAAGTCAGGGAAGGAAGGCACTAATAGTTGAGAAATCAGAAAAGGAACTACAGAAAGTGTGGGGGAGACATTTTTGAGCAGAAGATTTATAAATTTTCCTTGTCACTACTGAACCCCCTGCTTCCTCCAATCCTCCGAAAATTAGAAACAAAGTAGGCACCAATGATGGAGAATGGCTGAAGAAATTATGGCATATGAATGCAACATAATATTATTATACTCTAACATGTGACAAATATGAGAGAAATATGATTAAACACAGATGAAGTGATACATAGTAAAAGTAAGTAGAACCAGTAAAACACTATACATGATGCTTAAAATTATGTAAACAAAAAGCAAACTTTGTTGTTGAGTAGTGTCTAACTCTTTCATGACCCATTTGAGGTTTTCTTGACAAAGATACTGCAGTGGTTTGCCATTTCCTTCTCCAGCTCATTTTACAGATGAAGAAACTGAGGCAAGCAGGGTTAAATGACTTGCCCAGGTGCACAAAGGTAATGTCTGAGACAGAATTTGAATCCAGAAGATGAGTCTTCCTAATTCTAAGTGCAGTGCTTTATCCGCTGTGTCACCTAGTTGCCCTTACTAAAGCTTACAAATGCACTAAGACTTTTGGTACATCCTGTATTTGTAGATTTTATCTCCCCAAATAGACTATATCCTCCTTGAGAGAAGGGATTGCTTCATTCTTTGTGTTTATAGCCTCATCATCTAGCATCATGCCTAACACATAATATCTTTTTATAAACTTATATAAAATATATATTTTTCCAATCAGCAAAAATCTGCCTTCTCATCCTTTCACTCCAACCCTCACCCTTTGAGAACTAAAGAAAAACAAACCCTGTTATAAATATGTATAGTAAATTTTAAAATTTCTACATTGGCCACATCAAAAAAAAATTATTTCATTCTGCACTCTGAATCTTTTAGTTCTCTATCAGAAGGTGGGTAGCATATTTTATCATTAATCCTCCGGAAACACAGTTAATCATTATGCTGATAAGAGCTTCTAATTCTTTCAAATTTGTTTGCCTTTATCATATTGGTGTCATTGTACAATTTTTTTTCTCCTGGTTCTGTTCACTTCACTTTGTATTAGTTCATAGAAGTCTTCCCCAAGTTGCTCTGAAACTATCCCCTTCATTGTTTCTTTCTTTTCTTTTTTTTTTTTTTTTGCACAAGGCAGTTATGGTTAAGTTACTTAGCCAAGGTCACACAGCTAGTAAGTGTCCTATGTCTGAAGCAGAATTTGAACTAAGGCCTTTTTGACTCTGGGGGGCCTCCTAGCTGCCTCCCCTTGTTTCTAAAAACATAATAGCACTCCATCACACCTATACCCCATAGTTTATTTATCCATTCCCAAAATTATGGAAATATTCATTCTTTGCTACTTCAAAAGAGCTAAAAATATGTGACATAATATTCCTTAATCTTCCTTACTTTTCTCCCCTCTATCTATAGTATATCCCTTGGTTACTCTCTCTGTCCCTTTTCTTAATATCATTAAGACATAATAGAACCACTCCCAGACATTGTATAATTAGATTCTTTTTTAAAAATTTTACTTTTTTTAATATTTTTTTTTTAGTTTTCAGCATTGACTTTCACAAGAGTTTGAATTACAAATTTTCTCCCCATTTCTACCCTCCCCCCCACTCCAAGATGGCATATATTCTGGTTGTCCTGTTCCCCAGTCAGCCCTCCATTCTGTCATTCCACTCCCCCCATGCCCTTTTCCCTTACTTTCCTGTAGGACAAGATAGCTTTCTATGCCCCATTGCCTGTCTATCTTATTTCCTAGTTGCATGCAAAAACTTTTTTTTTTGGAACATCTGTTTTTAAAACTTTGAGTTCCAAATTTTAATCCCCTTCCTCCTTCTTTCCTGTGGGGTAAGATACCCAATTGACTGTATATGTTATTTCCTCCTCCAGTCAAATCCAATGAGGGCAAGATTCACTCATTCACCCTCGCCTTCCCCCATTCTCTTCCTACAGAACTGCTTTTTCTTGCCACTTTTATGCATGATAATTTACCCCATTCTATCTCTCCTTTTCTCCCTCTCTCAATATATTCCTCTGTCATCCTTTAATTTGATTTTATTTTTTTATATACCATCCCTTCATATTCAACTCACATTGTGCCCTTTGCCTATATATGTGTGTGTGTGTGTGTGTGTGTGTGTGTGTGTGTGTGTATGTATGTATGTATGTATGTACGAATGTATTCCCTTCAGCTACCCTAATACTGAGGTCTCATGAATTATACACATCATCTTTCCATGCAGGAATGTAAACAAAACAATTCAACTTTAGTAAGTCCCTTATGATCTCTCTTTCTTGTTTACCTTTTCATGCTTCTCTTGATTCTTGTGTTTGGAGGTTTTTGTTGTAGGGTCTATGACTTTGTTAACTTCATCTGACTGTATGTTTTGGTCTTCTTTGTCACCAAAGAAGGATTCCAGAGTCTGAGACTGAATCTGGGTGTGTTTTCCATGCCTGGCCATGTTCCCCTCCAACTTAATTAACCTTTGAATTTTTCAACGGGGTATGGCTGCTTATAGACTAAAGGGTTCTATGTTCCACGCTTGGGCGGATGCACTGCCTCAGCAGCACTCCTCC
>JAQQSZ010016450.1:0-11032 GCA_028646595.1 Phalanger gymnotis
TTTTGATCATGGCTTTCAGGTAGTCCAATAATTTTTAAATTATCTCTCCTGGACCTGTTCTCCAGGTCAGTGGTTTTTCCAGTGAGATTTCATATCGTCTTCTGTTTCTTTGTTCTTTTGGCTTTGTTTTATAATTTCTTGATTTCTCATGAAGTCATTAGCTTCCATTTGCTCCATTCTAATTTTTTAAGGAGTGATTTTCTTCAGTGAGCTTTTGGACCTCCTTTTCCATTTGGGTAATTCTGCCTTTCAAGGCATTCTTGAACTCATTGGCTTTTTGGAGCTCTTTTGCCATTTGGGTTAGTCTATTTTTTAAGGTGTTATTTTCTTCAGTATCTTTTTGGGTCTCCTTTAGCAAGTCATTGGCTTGTTTTTCATGATTTTCTTGCATCACTCTCATTTTTTTCCCCAATTTTTCCTCTACTTCTCTAAGTTGCTTTTCCAAATCCTTTTTGAGCTCTTTCATGGCCTGAGACCAATTCATATTTTTCTTGGAGGCTTTTAGTGTAGGCTCTTTGACTTTGTTAACTTCTTTTGGCTGTATGTTTTGATGGCTGTGCCCCATCTTTTGGTCTATTTTCTTTCATGACATGAATAATATGGAAATAAGTTTTGCGTAACTGCATATGTATAACCTTTATCAAATTGCTTGCCTTCTCAATGATGGAGGATGGGAGAGAAGGTAGGAGAGAATTTGGAACTCAAAACTGTGAAAAAAAATGAAGGTTAAAAATTGTTTTTATGTGTAATTGAGAAAAAATAAGATGTTAAAATTTTTAAAAACAATTTAAAAAGAAAAAAAATAAGAATCCACTGCCTCTCATTGCTAGAACCACGGGATAACATTACTTATTTTACTATTTGTACAAACCTAACAATAATGTAGACAGAAGTTCATCAGTAGATTTTTTTAAAAAATTGATATTAAAGGAGCATCATCAGACTGAAATAAAGAATATTTCAAGCTTTACTGATTGTGAATCAGAACAAAATAGTGATTTCCATACATGTATTTTCCAGGGTATGAAAGAAGATCAACACTTCCATCCTTTCTGTAGGACAGACTGGATATTTGTCTTGTCAGCCTTTCAAAAATACTTTTCTGACAAATCTGACTTAGGGAAGAAATCTGCCAGATGGCAGCTGAGCTTGGGAACCCATTTGAAGGACAGCCTATAGAAGCTAAGAGCTGTTCCTTTCATCATAGTGCAACTCCTTGTGCTAAAAATGAACCTGAAGAGTGAAACTCAAAACAAAGATTTGGAGACACCTTTGAGACTCAGCTAGAATTCGGAGGAAAAGATTGAACCGTGGGACAGGCTCGTTACATAGACAGAGTATGTAGAAATCCTTCACAAACATATACAAGCCACACTTAAATTTCATCTTTTCAATTTTGTTTCCTTGTTTTAGTTCTGTTTTAGAATTTTTTCACGCAGTCTTGAAAGGCTTTCAGATTTTTGTTTGGCTTCTACAGAGCAACAGTGGGCTTTTCTAAATATATTTGTATATAATGGTTTTTATAGATTTTAATATTTCTTCGATATTGTGTCTATCAGTTCATAGTAACTGATGCTTAAAATACATTTTGCCTTGTGTGTCTTTAGGAGAGAGCTTTATTTTTCATAAAATGACAGTAAGTATAAACAATCGAAGAGCTAAATGAATAGAATTCTCAAGAAAATGTTAATTATAAATTAATACTTTCATTGAGTATCTACAGTGACTCTGTATAGGCATTCTGTCAGGCTGATAAGCCTGTCTTTGTTAACCTATTATCCCATCATCTTATCAGTATCCTGCAGAATTACTTTGGGGCAGACATGTTTATGAAACTGTCATATGTTAAACATTACTGACAAGATGTCACTATTTTTGTCCAGGGTAATTTTTAAAGTTTGGTTTAAACAACATTGAAATGAATTCTATCAACGTTCTTTACACTGAGTTCTAAGCACATGAGTTTTTAAAATAGAGCCATTTTATTTGTAAAGATGTTACCCAGAAAGAAATTATGGCACATTCTTACTAATTGTTATTGGGGGAAAAAGACCTCCGGTGCCTCTACTTTCTTCTGTAGTGTAATATATTTCACTTGTAACTTTAACAGAGATATTATACTGAGTCTTAAAGGAAGTGAGACAGAAGTAGATAAAAGTTATTAAGAAGATTCATCTGATTGGAGTATAGAGAAGATAGAGGGTAAATTGTTAAGTCTTACCAGGTGATTGTTACCTTGTCAGTCAAAATAGCCTGAATTTGTAGGTGTGGATTTTTTGTTTTCTCATCTTTTGATCTCTTTTGACTTGAAAAAATAACAATAATTTCCTCATTTTATCACCTGTTGATTTCAATTAATTTCTAAGATTCACAAATTAACTTCTTTCTGCTCCAACTATTTTCCCACCTTGACTGTTATCCACTTGACTAGGACAGAAAAATCTAATCATCATTCATAATGACAATTCATCTGAGGACAGAGAAGAAAGCATCACATACACTACTGTAGACTGGAGAGATTTTATGTGTAATACCTGACATCTAGAACCTATACTACAGTGTGGAGCTATCTATAACATAGTCCTTTGACAAGTATTCTTTTTTTTTAACTTAATTTTTAATTTATAGAATAAAACAAACATTTCCATAATATAGTACAATAAAAAAGGTAATTGTACATGAAACTGCAAATTTGCTGTGCGTAACTTGCTATTCCTTTTAAATATACAGCAAAAGTATCATGTAAATTTCTTTTTTTTCTCCCTCCCCTTATCCCCACCCTAGAAATGGCTACCATTAGACACAAATAGGCATACATATAATACATATACATATACATATACATACATACACACACACAATTCCACCAACAATTAATTAGTGTCCCAATTTTTCTACATTCTCTCCAACATTTGTCACTTTCCCCTTCTATCATTTTAGCCATTCTGGTACATGTAAAATGAAATCTCAAAGTTGCTTTAATCTTCAGTTTCTCCAATCAATAATATTTAAAGCATTTTATATGATTATAAATTGTTTTGATTTCTTCATTGGAAAACTGCCTATTCATATCCTTTGACCATTTATTAATTGGGGAATGACCCATATTCTTATAGATTTGACAAAGTTCTTTATATATTTTAGATATGAGACCTTTACTTGATAAACTGTCCATAAAGTCCCCCCCACCTCCATTTTCTGCTTTTTCTCTAACATTGGCTATATTTGTTTTATTTAAACAAAACCTTTTTAATTTAGTATAACTGAAATGATCCATTTTATACCTAACTTTGCTCTCTGTCTCTTCTTTATTCATAAATTGTTTACCTATCCATAAATCTGATAAGTAATATGTTCCGTGTTCTAATTTTCTTGTAAAATTTCTCCATATTTAGGTCATGTATCCATTTTGACCTTATCTTGGTAAATGACATGAGATGCCCAGTTTCTGCCATATTGCTTTCCAGATTTCCTAATGATTTTTACCAAATAATGAATTCTTATCCCCAAATCCTTTACACGTGTCAAACACAAGGTTATTATGTTTATTTGCTGCTGTAAATTTTATGTCTACTCTATTCCACTGATCTACTTTTCTATTTCTTAGCCAGTACCAGATAGTTGTGATAATCATTGCCTTACAATACAGTTTAAGATCTGGTACTGCTAAACCTCCTTCCTTTACAGTTTTTTTTTCATAATTTCACTTTATATTCTTGACTCTTTTGTTTTTCCAAATGAATTTTATTTTTTTTATAATTCAGCAAAATAATTTTTTTGGTAATTTAATTGGGATAGCATTGCATATATAAATTAATTTGGGTAAAATTGTCACTTTTATTATATTGGCCCTGACTACCCATGAACAATTGATATCTCTCTAATTATTTAAATCTGATTTTATTTGTATAAAAAGTTTTTTTTATAGTTTTGTTTATATAGTTCCTGGGTTTGTTTTGGCGGGTATACCTCCAGGTATTTTTTACTGTCTAGAGTTATTTTAATTGGGGTAAAATCAGTATTCTTAAGAACATCTTTGCAGAAGTGGTATTTTCGAAAGTGTATTTTGTTAAGTATCATTTACCCAAAGTCACTGCTTGTTCAACAAGGGCGATTTTTAACATCTTGCCTCTTTAGTGCCACAGCTGTCTTGCTGTCCTCAGGCTGTTGTTTCCTACTGTTTCCTATCCCATCCTTACCCTCCCAGAAAAGCTGAAGGCTTGTAAAGAGATAGGAAACTGCAGTCTTGGGTCTCTTAGAGCGTTTCAGAAAGGTAGTGATCAGTGAGTCTTTCCCACTTCTGAATACTCATGGTCATTTTGTTTTGTTTTAGCACCCTCAGGAAACAGTGCTGTGTGATTAGCTCAAGTTGGCATACAGCAGTTGGCTTCCGTTGACAGACATGCTGTTTTCTCTCAAATTCAGTAAGGAGCCTAATTTTCCTGATTTTTTTTTTTACCAAAGAATGCTATATCCACAAGCACTTTTCTTTAAACAATTAGCTATATGGGGAGTTTTACCAAGCCTGGAAATAGGAATACTTCCCTGATACTAGACTTCCTTTGCCTTATCCAAATTGTTTGATACATGGAATCATGGGGTCTAGGGTCTGAAGTCCTAAGTTTAGTGTTGTTCATCCTAGTCCTGTGGGAACCAGCATCATGGTAAATAGGCTGTCCTCAGGAACCAGCCATTCATACCCCTGCTTCTGAGGGTGTTTCCAGGAGATGTTTTGAAGCATTGAGTCAGAATACATTGACATTGAAAAACAAGTGCATTTCTCAAGCAAGTCATGGCATCATTGAGTATGTGACAGCCAAGAGCTGTAACCTTCCTATATGTGTACAGTTGCCGAATTCCGCATTAGCGCAGGTTGGATCCAAATATGACAATCATTATGTTTTATATTGAAATATAATTCCACAGGTTTGAGGACTTCTTTAAGAGACCAGGTAAGTCCAACCCCTTCTGTTTAAAGACGAGGGTGTTGTGGCCCTGAGAGGTGAAGGGGCTTTTCCACCATGATGCAGGGGACAGTCAGCCATCCTGAGATTCAAACTCAGGTCTTCTCCTCCCTCCCCACATCCTTCTGCCTCCTTTAAGTGGACCAAAGAGTACTATAGTTGCTTGGCAAGCATTTGTTTCTACCTCCTAGCAGAGGGTACTGGAGTGTTTCCTGAGCTTTTCTCCCTTTTTGGTGGTAACATCTATCCTTTCAATCATGCTTTAAGGTTCCTAAAGCACTTCCCTCCTAACAGCCCTGGGAGGTTGTCCATGTCTGTCACTTCTCGCCATTTTTTCAGATGAAGAAATTGAGGTTTACAAAGATGAGGTGATTTTTTTTCCCATGGTCACCCAGCCAAAGTTCAGTGCTGGGGTTTGTACACAGGTCTTCTGCAAGGCGGCACGGACAAGGTCAAAGAGCTCTGGGGAATCTGGGTTCAAATACTGGCTCTGCTGCTTACCACATATGTGACCTTGGGCAAGTCTCCACCACTCCAGGGCTCAGTTGGGTCACCTTGTAAAATTAGGGAATTGGACAGAAACACCTCTCTGGTCTCTAAATCCTATGATTCTAAGGCTGGGACTCGGTTTTTTTTATCACCTCTATAATGATAATACTATAATAGCTAATACTTATATTGCACCTACTATGTGCCAGACATTATTCTAAGGGCTTCACAAATATCTCATTTGAGTCTCATGGCAATTCTGCAATGTAGGAGCTATTATCAGTTTTAAACACCACACAACCTCTCCTCAGCTCTCCAGAATCCAGGTCAAGTGTGCCTTATTTCATATGCTCCCACAACCTCCCAATAAAAGAAAACATTTTATAAAACCAGGCATTTTTAAAAGGCTATATTATATTTGAATGTAATTACACCAAAAATAATATAGGAAAATAGCAGAATGTCTTAGAAGCAATGACTTCTCTGTAGACAAGAGCTGGTGACTGCTTTGACAGTAGGAAGTTTTCATTCAAGACAATATACTATAAGCAAATCAGCCAAATACTGTCGCTCTTGGAAATACGAAATTGTAGCCCTTTCTATAGAACTGTTTGAAAGCTTTAAAATATTAAGGTCATTTGGATGATGCTAAAAACTATTTAGGACAACCTGTTTTGTAAATGCAAGTAGACATAATGAAAAATACGGTGAATTTTTTTTAGAATGAACACAAAATAAAACAATACAATTTTCCATCTAATTGTCATTGAAATTATGAGTCTTGAACTTAGACTATTAGGGAGAGCAGTAATAATAGCAGTTTCTTCTCACAGCTTTTTGTATACTTTATCTCACGTGATCTCTACAGCAATATCAAGCTGACGGATTTAGAGCTAGAAGGGTCCTTAAAGATCATCTAGTTCTCTTTCTCCCATTTTACAGATAAGGAAACTGAGGTACTGAAAATTGAAGTGACTTGCTCAATAGTATTAAGTAGAAAAATCAAGATTTGAACTCAGCCATTCTCTCTCCAAATTCATTGTCCTTTCCACTATGCCTGATGAGTCTAGAAACCCTTAAGGGATTCTATAAAACTAAACAGATTTTCTTTTTGCTCTTTTAGACATTCTAGTTAGTATATGCCCCAAGCCTAAAAAAGTTTTTTTTTTTAACAAAATCCATCAGTGAATTAGCAAAAAGGAAAAAAAACCACATGCCTTTTACTTGGGCTTTCTTAAGAACCTCTAGATGCATTTAATCTCATTTAGCTTCAAACACATGCAGCATTTCTGTACCCTTAGCCAAGCAGGCATAAGATGACGGCCCAGTTAGCTCAAGAATGAAGGTTCGGGTTATGGTTATGTCATGCTATACGGGCATGACAAAATTTTAATAACTATAAAGGTGTTTTTGAACCTATATTCAAGATTTTAGTACTATGGGGGGCTTTAGGCAAAACTTTTTTTTCTTTCTAAGGTTAATTTCTTGGACTGGAAGAAAAATCTTCCAAGTAAGTATTGATTGTATTCTTCAAAAATTGGGCTTTCATCATGCCAGAACCACTTGGTCCTCACCAAAAAGCTTGGTATATCACTACAAGACAAAAAAGAAAGGAAAGGAAAAAACAAAGGAGAACATTAAAGCATAATTGTCTATGAACAAACTGTAACTCTGTATCAGTTAAGTTTACTACGCTGATAGGCTTTATTGTATAATAAAATTATTTTCTATATAATTTAAAGATAATTTTAATGATGTTTTTGGCTACTATGTTCAAACAGTTTGTGAGTTCTATTTAGTATAGTAGCTCTACCATTTCATATACAATGAAGTATTGCATGGTGATGTAAATTTTGTGAAAAAATAGATTAAATATGTAAATCTCATGGTTAGCATTCATAATTATGTTATGCACAATATAAGTCCTGCATCTGTAAAATATTTGTGGATTAATTGTGAATTTTTGTGACTAATTAGCTACAATATTTAAAAAATCTTGCTGATAATTTGACCTTTTTTAGTTTGTAATGGCTTTTAATCTCCTTTGGTAATGCGTAGACTTTTATAAATTCCAGTATGTATATAGTTTAAGAAACTGCGATATGATTGCATGTAAAATATTGTTTGTTACAGTTGTAATAAAAAGCAATGATAACTTGTTTTCAGTGTGTGATTGTCTCAGTCTTCACATCTGCATCTTTTTTTTTGTGGCCTATTATTTCACAATGGGTAGATTGCCACCTTGAATTTTAACCGCTGGACCCTTTAAAGAACATGTCTGAGTAACACTTCTAACTCTTTATGCCCCAGATAATTAGTTAAGCTTCTAAACTCATCCATAAAGTCACTAGTAGGCACTAAATGCAACACTGCAGTCTGCTGTTGCCATGCAATCATATTTTCTGCCATTCCCCTTCAGTAACTATATACTCCAGGAAATTGGAACCACTCTGCCCTTCTTGGTGTGCCTCCTCTCGTTGTAGCTCTACTCAGCCATCCCTCATGTCTGGAACAGATTATTTTCTTCACTCATCATCAGAGGGGATGGGGTGGGATTAGATAGACATGTGTACCAATGGATGTTTTCAACATGGCTATTGCCTCCATGGGGCTGGAAGCCTTCCTCGTATTCTCTTCATGTTACATGCACACCAGGGAAGCATGCAGGCCATTTGATCATCAGGTATCTCTCACTCCTGCCATGCAGCAGACACATTATTTTCTCTAGTTGTAAATTCCCTGATGACATCCTTTACATTACATCTGCATAATTCCTCACTAGTAACGTGTTCCAGTTAGTTCATATGCACTATGTACCTACCGATATACAGCTGCATAATGTCAGTGGTAAAATACTGGTATTAAAGAACAGATCCTTGTTTTGAGAAGTTTGGGCTTCAGAAGTGTGCAGCTTCCCAAAAGTAGTCCGACCCACTTTCCTTTTCAAATCTGGCCCCAGGGTCTATTTGTTATATCTGTCTCTACATACTGACCAATGAGCATGATCCACCCAATAATACATGTGCTTAAATAATCATATAGAGCAAAGACAATATAACATGATATAATAACTAGAACCAAGTGAAGGAAAAATACTCTGTGTTTTGAATGAAGAATAAGTGAATCTCATTAAGTGAAGAATAAGTGAAATCTTTAGTAATAAGATAAATGAAAATTAAAAACAACTCTGAGGTCTTACCCTCAAACTTATCAGATTGGCAAAGATGACAAAAATGGAAAATGGCAGTTATTGGAAGGCACACTAATGGGCACTGCTGGTGGGGCTGCGAACTGGTCTAACCATTCTGTAAGGCAATTTGCAATTACATTCTGTGTATATACTTTGCCTCAGTGATACCACTACTGGTTACAGTATAGATCCCTAAGAGACAAAGACGAAGGAAAAGAACACATTTATTTAAAAAATTAGGACATCACTCTTTTCTTGTACTAAAAGATTGGATATAAGGTGAGTATCCATCAACTGGGGAATGGATGAATGGATCATAGGATGTGATAGTAATGGAATGTTACTTTACCATAAGAAATGCTGAAAAAAGGATTAACTCACTGATACAAAGTGAAGTGAACTGAATCAGAAGAACAATTTTGATCAATGACTACAATAATGTAAAGGAAAACTTTAAGAGACTTAACTGTTCTCTGTACAATGAACAAACTTGATTTCAGAAGCTGAATGATGACTCAGGCTTCCCACTTCTTGGCAGAGAAGTTAATTTACAACAGATACAGAATAAAGCATACATTTTCAGACCTAGGCAATGTGTTAATTTGTCTTACTGGATTGTACTTATCTATTAGAAAGGAGAACTTCTGTGGGGTAGGCAGTGGGGACTTTGTGGGCAACTTTCTTGCAGTAGCACAAAGGGAAAAGAAAGCATGAGTAATAAATACAAGAAGAGAAGAGAGCTCTGTAGTGGACATAGATAACCAGTGTGACTTTGTTACCACTATGTTACATTTGATAAACATTTCTTTTAAAGCCACACACACACAGGAAAAAAAAAAGAATAAGGTGGAGGGAGAAAAATTTATCAAAGTTCTAGTAAGAATTTAGGAAATCTTGTGTTTGTGTGAAAAGATAGGGAAAACATTTGTGGTCGTTTAGTCATTTCAGTCAAATGTGACTCTTTGTGGCCCCATTTGGGGTTTTCTTAGCAAAGATACTGGAGTAGTTTACCATTTCCTTCTCCAGCTCATTTTACAGATGAGGAAACTGAGGCAAGCAGGATTAAGTGACTTGCTAGGAAGTACTTGAGGCTAGATTTTAACTTAGGAAGATGAGTCTTCCCGACTCCAGTCAAATAAGGTAGAACATATTTTGCATATATACCTATTTATGTACATGTTGCCTCCCCGATAGAGTGTAAGCTCCTTAAGGACAAGACTGTTCGTTTCTGTCTTCCTAGTAACTAGCATAGTGTTTAGTATATAGTATAGACAATTAATAAGTGCTTGTTGATTGACTTATTGACATCTTGCTTATAAAAAAAGTTAGCAAGCTTTTATTAAACAGCTACGCCAAGCTCTGTGCTATACAACCTTGAATATAATTGGGGTGTGTCCCCTTTGCAAAAGAACGGATTATAGAATCACTAGACTGAACAATATTTCATAAATAAAAGACATTCAAGACAGAATGATGGTTAAAGATTGAAAATGAGAGGTTGGAATAAAACTTATTGTGCTGGAGCTGACTCCAAAAAAAAAAAAATCAGGTTTCAGTTGTTACTGGACAAAACTAAATTCATATTAGAAAATATGTCATGCTTCAAGGTACCATGACAATGAAAGTATGTCAATAGTAAATATACACATGCACCTATTGACATTGGAACTAATTTTTAAAGGAAAAAAATTCTAAAAGATTAGACAGAAAAGCAATGTGTGAGAGATAAAAGTGCTCAGTTGAATATGACAAATCAAAAATAAGGAAGAAAGACACATGTCAATGTGCCTGAGTGGGCATGTCTCAAGCCCACCACCTCAAAACAATTAGAAACAACCCAAATAAAATTAAAGCAATTTTTAAAAAACAGGGAAAGAAAATCCTTAAAAGGAAAATCTCACAAGAAAGCTGGCAAAGGAGGAAAAGTCCATGGAATAAAAGAGTGAGAAACACCTCCAGAATCAGTGGGCACTGTGCCAGGTACTAGGGATTCAAATACAAAAGCATCATAATCCCTGCATCCTGGAAGAATAGAACATGTTCACAGATAAAATAAAAAAATAAAAACAAATAAAAAGTGATAGGGGCTGGGGGTGTTTCCACAATCTGGCCAGCAGCTTCTGTGGGGGTGTAAGATCCACCCACAGCCAGCACCCAGAAAGCTTCGAGCACGCAGCAAAAACACAGGTTCTTTTGATCTGTTTAACTAAGGAAAGCAAGGTGAAGGGGTTGACAAGCTTACTTTAATTCAGCACATAAATATCATTCGCTTAGTTCAGAGGAAAAAGCCAGCACTCTGAACTTCAGAGCAAAATACAAACAAATTGCAAACATCTACAGACAGACCTTGTCTGATTCAAATCCCAATACATAGTTACCAGAGTTCAAC
>JAQQSZ010016451.1:0-11032 GCA_028646595.1 Phalanger gymnotis
TGAGGTCAAAGCCTTCAGGGCTCCAAAAACTGGATATAACTGAGGAGAGCTTGGCATTTGATTTTTGGGGCACACTCATGGAAGGAGTGTTGAGACTCTGAGCAAGCTGCAAACTGCCCCCCAGCTTTGAAACCCAGATGTTGGGCTCTTGAGAAGGATGTTGATGAAGAGACTCCGGGCAGCTGTAGTTAAGGAGCCCTCCAGCTTGTAAACTGGGATGCTGAGTCTTTGTTGAACTCTGGTAACTATGTATTGAGATTTGAATCAGATAAGGTCTGTCTGTTGATGTTTGTAATTGGCTTGTATTTTGCTCTGAAGTTCAGGGTGCTAGCTTTTTCCCCTGAACTAGGTGAATGATATTTGTGTGCTGAATTAAAGTAAACTTGCCAACCCCTTAACCTTGCTCTCCTTATTAAGGCATATCAAAAGAACCTGGGCTTTCTGGCTGTTCAGCAGCTTTCTGGGTGCTGGCTGTGGGTGGATCTGGACCCCCCACAGAAGCTGCTAGCCAGATTGTTAAAACAGATTGGAAGATGGTGAGTGTGGATAAAATGACACCAAGATACTGTCTTAGCTCTTTAAAAAAAATATTCGTTATAAGCATATCTGAATACATTGATTGTATAATCTTATTTCCCTACTATTCAACAAAGGTCACAACATTATCAAATGTACCCAACTACTACTTTTTTCCCCTGGATTGGTTACTTTGAATATCTTTTCAAGATTATGTCTTTCCTCGATTTTGATCTGAGGCAAATAGGGTAAACGGTTTTTTTTTTAATATAGAAACTTTTATATGGGAAAAAAACATTTTCTATTTTCAAGTTTTTACAACAATTTAAAAATATGCCACTGTCCAGAAGGGTTTAGTCCAGGGAGGCATTGACAAACTACAGCCCGTGGGCCAAATCTAACCTGTCACTTCTTTCTTTATATAACCTAGTGAGTTATGATGAAATGGTCTAGACCAGTGGTGTCAAAATTGAATAGGAAAATTGCCATTAAACTGTACATAAGGCTTCCTAAGGGCCTTATGTTGACATAGAAAACCACGTGTTGATATTATCTATGTTCTACTGTATTTTATTTTTATTTTGCTAAATATTTTCCAATTACATTTTTATCTGGTTCTGACAATACTTGGGAGGAATTTGGGGAGCAATGCAGCCCCTAAGCAGCATGTTTGATGAGTTTAGTCTAGGCAAACATAATCACATTCTATGTATGACAAAACTTATGAAGAAAATGTGGATTTACCATGGTCACTCAGCAAACTTCTTGGACCACAGTGGAAATAATTATGCTCAACTAGTTATTCCCAGCTGTGTTAATCAGAGGTGGTGGCCATACTCCTGTGAAGCACTAAGTATAAGTAAGAGTAGAGTGGTTGTATTATCATGGTTTATTCTGCCCACGATATCTGGATCCCCAAGATATGGGCTTCAGTCCTGAACTGATGCACTGATCCTTATACACCTGCCGGCAATGTTTGCAAACTGTAGTCTTTTCACACATCTATATGTCTTGTGTGTGTGTGTGTGTGTGTGTGTGTGTGTGTGTGTGTGTGTGTGTGTGTGTGTGTGTGTGATTATGCATTCAGCTAGCCTTCCTTTTTAGGGCTGGGCAGAATTTTCTAGTCTCTGTATCTGTATGAGTCTGATTGTCTCATCTACTTCTACTGATAGTTTCATCTTTTTGACAGTGGAAGAAACAACAAAGTTTTCTGCTATTTTAAAACTGATTCTGACCAGCCAAAAGAATAAGTTGATGAAATAAAGATGACAGGAAGATTGGGAGAGAGTGGCTGTGGTCTCTTTGACATGTGATAGGTCAGGAAAGGATTGCCACTTGCAGACTAAAGTGTATCCATATCAGTGTTTCAGATTTGAAAAATAAGATAGGTAGGATCCCACAGCCTAAAATTCTATAGGTGAAGTTGGCTCAAGAGGAATGGGAAACTCATATGTTTTGGTGATCCTATTGGATTTGTTTATAATGTGGAAAACTATAGAGAGTTGTTTAAAAAGACCCATATGATTAAATTGAAAGCACAATTCCATTTTTAAGAGGACACACACAGTAGATGGGAATGAAGACAGAATGTAGAAGTATGGAGTGTAGTAGAATAAACATGAGATTAGGGCAGTTAGTTGGCACAGTAGGTAGAGTACTGGGCCTGGAGTCATGAAGATGTGAGTTCAAATCTGACCTCAGATACTTGCTAACTGTATGACCCTGGCAAGTCACTTAACATTTTTTTTTTTGCTTCAGTTTTCTCATCTGTCAAATGATCTAGAGAAAGAAATGGAAAACCATTTCAATATCTTTGTCAAGAAGAACCAAAGAGGGTCACAAAGAGTTGGATACAACTGAAAAACAACATAGCAGCAACAACAAAAGGACCTATATGAATTATGTGAGAAAGTCTAAAGTTCCCTGTGACCTGAGTCTTATAAAGTCAATACATTTTTAAAAAATGATTACATGGTATTTTTAGTTGTATTGGGGGAAGTGGTGGGGATAAGGTAATTGGCTTGGATGGGACAATAATAAGAGATGGCTGAATTTGAGCTATTCAGATACTATTGTACTTATCTGGAGTTATCAAGGAGAATAATCCTTTGATTTGGAAGGTGAGAACAAAAATGGTGATGCTTACCTGGCACTGGCAATTCAAATACCAAGCTGATTGTAAAAAAAAACAAACAAACAAAAAAAACCAGTCAACTACCTTTGACTTAAGTGGTTCAGGAGAATCTTGGCAGAAAGTAAGAACTTGCAAATAGAATTGCTGAACCACTATTGGCAATCTTTAAGCAAATATGGAAAATTTGAAAGGTGACATTGAATGGGTGTTTGGCAAATACTTTGAATTCTAGGAAGAGGAGAAAATTTGATATTTTATACTAGAATTTATAAGTTTTATTCCAATTGTTGGTAAAAATTGTGGAGAGGATTATTAAAGTGGTAGTATCAACACTTAAAAAGTAAGGAAGAAATTACTGAGATCTAAGATTAGTTTAGTAAGGTCAGGGGCATATCACCAAAAGAAAAATGCAAAAATCATTTATTACACTACGTTGAGCTATAAAGATGAAAAATTACAGAGTGAATGCAAGGAACTTATAGAATAATAAAGAAGATATGCCACATACACAAATAAATAAGGACTTTCATTATGTAAGTTTGTGAGAAATTTGAAGGGACTGATATCACATTTACTCAGGATGCTGTGGAGAGTGAATATCAGGGAAAGCTTCATCAAGGAGGTGGTATGCCACTTGCTTAATAAGGATGTTGAAAGGCTGGAGAATAAGGAATGAATTCCAACCATATGGATTGATGTGAACTGAGGAGGAGGATCCCACAGAAACAGGGAGAGGTTAAAACGTATGTATTATAATGAAGAAATTATCCATGGAGTCAAGTCAGGAAGGAAACAGAAAGGGAATGAAAAAGATGGAAATCAGGAGGCATGTACATCTTATAGGGAAAAAAGGAATGGTTTAGTTGGGGACTTTAAAGTAGAAGAGATTAGAGATAGTCATTGTGGATAGTCAAAGGATTATGGTGTAGTACAGAAGGACAGTTGGGGTTAGACAATATAATTTTTAATAAATTCAATCATTAAAATTGAATGATTTCCTCCAAAAGTGACAGAAAAAGAAACAGAGAAGGTGGATATTTTCTCTTGGTTCTCTATCTATTGTTTGCCAGACCATCATTTTTTCATGTCCCTTAAATGTTGCTGTCCCCTAAGGATTGTCCTGGTTCCTCTTCTCTTTCTTCTTCATGCTATCTCCCTTGATCATTTTGGCACTTTTCAGGGATTCATTTATCATCTCTGTAGATGATTCCTAGATTTATAACCCAGCCCTCGCTTCCAAGTCCATGATGATTATGATGATGATTATGATGCCAGTATTCACTTAGTGTTTTAAGGTTTGAAAAATACTTTACATATATTATCTTATTTGGTTCTCACAAAAATATTGTGAGGTAGATTCTATTATTATCCCCACTTTACAGATAAGGAGACTAATGTTGGAAGCAATTAAGTGACTTTCCTAGGGTCACACAGATATTGTGTTGGAGACAGGGATTTGAACTCAGTTCTGCCTGACTCCAAATCTAATACTCTACATACTTCTCCACCATATAAATTATTAGATATTGCATGAAGTAGGATACACATCATTGGTCACTTCTCTTGAGTAATTAACAATAATCATGTATTGTGCGCATTACAATGTATGTTAAACATATAAGGGGTCAGTGAGTTGAAGAGTGAGGGAAGAAATAGGAGGGTGATTATTTAGGCAATACTTGAATGTATGAATTAAACCAATAATATAGAGATAGAGTTAGAAATATGGCTAGTATCTCCAAGCTCCTAGTTGAGGAGCCTATCAGGAATAAATTCCAAGAGAAGAAATCTATGCTATGTATCAAATTGCATAACATTTAGATGCTTTTCCTACATTGACATTCATAGATAAATGTACCACTATAAAGAAAGAGACTGATGGTAATGCATCTGGGGCTGAGAGAGTTGAAAGGACCATTTGCCACTCTCTTTATCTAATAGAATGTATCCAGATCACTTCTGAAAAATACATTTACTTAATGAGGAAATATCATGTAGCATGGCATGGCAACAAATTCAAATTGTTGCCAAAATATACGTGTTCAAGAACTCTGGATTGGATATTCACCAATCTTTAATTAATTGAGTGCCTTTTCTTATAAATTCCCTGAAGTACAGACTGTTTCACTAATGGCTCCTGATATCCTGGCATGAAAATCATTTCTTGGACAACTTATATGCCAAGAAAGCTAGCATAAAAATAACCTACTGATCCCAATTCTCCAACCTATAGATCAGAATACTGGGTTTTCATAAATCGATAAAGGTAAAACCTTGGCAGGTTTATGCAATTTGAGGAAGAAACAAGACTCACACTAGAAGCAATGGAGTAGGCCCTCCTTACCTGCCAGTTTTCACTCTGTGTGTAGATTTGGAGCTCTTTGTGACTTATCAGCAGTTTTTCTAGGGATGGAGTAAGGTTCTTAAATGTGCTATTCACTGAATTCAATGTAATTCATATAATCACATATTTATTTAATTTTTACTATCCAGTAGTTCATATTTAAATAACATTTGAGTTTTCAAAGTGCTTTCTTTATAATGGCTTCTTTAATTAGTGGAATTTAATTAATAATATTAAATTTATGGAAACAGGCTTAGAGGAGTTAAATAACTTGAACGTGGTCCTGGAGTAGTAAAATAGAGGTCAGCCTAGGTTGTTTGAGTCCCACTGTCATTTAAATAGTGTTTTAAGATTAGAGTTAGACTTTGCTTTTATTATTTCATTTAATCCTTACAACAATTGGTAAGGCAACTATTAGTGCTATTATCCCCATTTTTTAGATAAGGAAGCTGTGACTAATGTCAATTGACTTGAGCATGTCCACTTAAGAAGGAAGAATAGAGAGAGGAAAGGAAAAAAGGAAGGGGGGAGGAAGAAAAAAGGAAGAGAGAAAAGAAGAAATGAAAGAAGGAAGGAGAAAGGAAAAAAGGAAGGAAAGACAAAGAAAAAAAGGAAAGAAGGAAGGAAGGAAGCATTTATTTATCACCTACCATGTTCTGAGCATAGGGCTAAGCCCTTTATAAATATTATTTCATTCGATCCTCAAAACAACACCCCCATCCTACAGTTGAGGAAATTAAGGTTAAATGACTTGCCAAGGGTTATGAAGCTAGTCTCTCTGAGGCCAGAACTGAACTCATCTCTTTCTGATTCTACACTGTGCTACTACTTGTTGCTTGTCTTTCATTTTGAAGAGGGCTGGTGACATCACAGGGTGATGTGTTGACTCCCCTGTGAATTAGATTTAAGTGAGGCAGTTATACAAAGTTGTCAGCCTCACTTTCTTTTCCATAGTCATTAAAGTCCAGTGGCAAGACAAAAATCAGTATAACTAGGTAAGGCTGGGGATGCAGTGGATTACCTTGGCATCTAAGCACTCCAAAACACCTGCTTCCACTGCCTTCAGGGCCATTGGAACAAATTGTTCTTTACCAATTTCACTGTGAGAATTCTTTATCTGCTTAGGATAGACACCTTCCTGACTCACTGGTGGGACTGAGACCTTCTGGTTACCCTCAATCTGGCTTAGCTCATCTGCGCAGACAGTTTCACTGGAGTGTGGCCACTGCCATACTAACAGCTTTTTGGAACCACAGCTGGGAATTGAGTGAAAGTGGATACCAAAAGTGAAAAGGGCTGAAAAGGGCTTGACAAGCTCTCACAACATGTGCTAGTCCTCTCTGAACACCACATATACCCTGCCATTAAAGCTTACATTTCCAGATTCAAAGGCTCACATTCTATCCATCCTGATAGAATGAATAGATGAATAAGTAAAAATCAATAATTAAATACTTACTAGTTGAGAGAAAGGAGAATCAAATGCCAAAACAAAGATGATCCTTGCTTTAAAGGTGTTTATATTTTAATAGGGTTGGAGGCAGAGAACAAAAACCCACATGTCTATAATAAAATGAAGAATGTATGTCACACAAGAACTGTAGTAAAATACTATAAAGATTCAAGGGAGGAGAAGATCAGATTCAGTTGAGGTTATTTAAGAGGCAATATGTAAGAGATTGCAATAGAGCTGAGCTTGAAAGGGTGGGTAGCATTTTAACAATAATAACAAAAAAACAGGAAATAAATTTTCAGGTAGAGGGTTTAGATTGAGTAGAGGCACAGAGTCAGAAAACGGTCCTTGTATCAGTAAATAGCAGTTTTTCTTTAGAATCTGACATGTTTAAAGGAAATAGTGAAAGTCAAGGCTTGAAAGGTCATTTAAGATGCAATCCTGGAGGTCCTTGGATGTCAAATTGTAGAGTTTGTACTTTATTCAGGAGGCCATGGGGAAAGAAATATGACTTTTGAACAAAGAAATAATACTAGATCAGAGCTTTTAAGGAGTAATGTTAAGATGGAATGTTAAAGAATCTGTCATATTTATATTTAGCTATTATCTTAAAATCTTTAACATTTTATGACTGCTATTTTTATCATCAGACAAGACATTTTAAATATTCAGTCTTTTGGAAGTGGAGGATTTTTACATGCAGACAAGGTCTTAGATACGTCATGGTAATTAATAGTTGAAGTGGAGTGTTGTGGGAGTTCACTGAATTTGAGAGTCTGTAAACTGTTCTGAATAGTAGGTGAGGAAATTAATAATTGACATGAAAACAGAGCTTACAATCTATAAGGCAGTATCATGAATTTCAAAAAGTGATAGGTATAGTCATAATGTTGGCTAGAAGTTTGGACAGTGTTAGATTATAAGGAATATGTCGCATCTGGGATTCTCTTAGATGTGCCCCCGGGAGAAAAGGAGTCTCAGGGCCTTATATGGTCTATGTTGAATAAAGATTTCAAAGTCATTGCCCTAACAGCTAAATCCCTGTCTGTGGAGCAGGAACTAAGCCAGCCACAGTAGATGACAAGTCTGGGAGGAAGGACAGCCATAAATAATACTTTGATGTTTTCCCAGTAAATTTTCATAGAGGTCTAATAATATAACATCAAATAGAAGAAAAAATACTGTGCTATCTAAACCTAGCTGCATCTCCCTTCCCTGCCAAAGACGGAGTAGGATCAATTTTTCTCTCATTGGTAATCTGAACATGTCCAAAGACAAACACATTATATCTATCCTCTATGCAAAAGTAATGGAAAATTATAATCTCCCTCTTTCTTTAGATATCCCAAGTAACAGATACTTCTGTTCCTTACACAAGATGCTTCATCTCCCAATTGTGCATTTTCACTGGCTGTCCTCCATGTTCAGAATTTTCTACCTCTTCCTTTCTACCTCCTGACTTGCTTCAAATCTCAGCTAAAACATAACCTTCTAGAAGAATTTCCTAATCTCCCTTAATGCTAGTTTTTCCCTCTGAGATTATCTCCAATTTTTCATATATACATGTATATATAAGTACTTTGTGCTTTTATTAGTAGCTGCATTTTCATTTTCATGATGGCAACTGTGCACATTCAGCCATCAGCAGTAGGAAAAAAAGGGAGAGGCACGATGCACTCAAGTTTATGGAGTGGCTGGTATCCTACCAGGTGCTTCACTGGTCTTGTTCACCCTTCCTTTGTAAGATAAAGAGCTCCTGGTGCATTCATTGAATATTTTCATTGTTTGCTAAAGAGTTCCTGTTTTTCACTGAAAGCTTCACTTAAGAGTTCATATTTTCATTGTTTGTCAATCCCATTATTCATTCTACCTTCAAGGTTAAATGCCAACTTTTCTCTCCTGTGTTCCCATACTCCAAGACCCTTTAGTATCTCAAGTAGAATCTGAAGCAGACATTGTTGATGGATTATTTCAAGCTGGTGTATGCTTCATGATCTCCAACACCATCCACTAGCAATGAAGGAAAGAGTGTCAGAGGTGATATCAGACCTCATGAGTAGTGCCAGCAACCTCTCCCTTATTTTTTAGAGGGTGGCTAAGACAGAGTTTTACAGTAGTATAGTATACAGAGCAACATCCTCATATCACCATCTGACACAATGGAAGGTAAGATTCAGGTTAAAAAAAGTTTAGTTTTAAGAATATTATTTGCTAACCATATTTATGGTACTTTAGATTTCATATGCTGTGAAAATGAATATTGTCTGAAATAAACTTTTTAAAATTTTGAGATATTAGCACAAAAGGTCACAGAATTCTAGGAATTACTAATGACAAAAAATGTTTTGCACATTATAAGTTTTGTTTTGTGCATTATATGGGTTATTTCACAGTGACTTGTTAGGCAAAATGTATATTATGAGAATTAATATTTTGTTAGGAAGAATTATGTTCAGAAGATGCATTTTTAAAATCTCTAGTGAAAGATTATAGTTTTATGGTAATTGTGGAAACCTAACCTCATATTTCCCATAGATTCATTGTATCTAAATTTGCATATTTTACTCTTATGCCATTTTCTAGGAAGGTTATCCCTGCAAAAGTTGAGGATTGAATACACACACATACACACACACACACACACACACACAAAATACATACACTCATACACACATATATACATACCCACACAATAGTTGTTTGCATATTATCTCGATTAGATTGTAAGCTTATTTAGTGGAGGACCTGTTTTTACTTTTTCTTTGTAGCCACAATTCTTAGCACAATGCTTGATACATTGCAGATGCATAGTGAAAGTTTGTTAACAATTAACATAAGCAAAAAGACCACTATGAAGGTAATTTCAATTTATATGCCAACATTTTTTTTTTTTGCAAAATTGCAAAGGCAGGAAGTTCCAAAATCGACATCATAAGAGCTTCTAAATCAAGAAAACATTCACTCTAATAGGTGACTTTTAATGGGAAAGTACACAAAGGAGAAAATGGTGAACAGTATGCTCAAAAACATGCCACAGATCTAAGAAACAAAAGGGGCCAACGTTTTGTAGATTACTCTGGAAACCTAACACCTATAATAATGAATACTTTCTTTTCAAAAAGAGTCAAAGATGCTGGATATAGAGATTCCTGACCCACATTCCAAAAATATGAAATGAAACTGATATATTAACCAGGAAACATTTGATAACTCTTTTGGGGTTGATATCTATACTTTCCACCTACTATTAAGGGTAAAAATTTTAAAACATCAATAATAAATAAATTTAAGGTGAGAAGGATTGCAAGTAATTGAAGAAGCTTAAACATGATCTATATGGACTAATTGTCAATGTCAGAAAATGGGAAACGTATTTAAAGTGCCAAAGTAATTATATTGATTATTATCATTTAAAAAATAGAACCAACATAAAGGAGTCACCATAATGAGACCAAAAAGGTCCAGAAACTGAGCTGGTAAATATTTCATTTAATTTCTAAGTGGAGAGAAATGGAAGTCAAAGATAAAGCCAGTTTGAATAAATAGTCAAGTTAAAACATACTGTAGCATGTGTTGAGAGATTTTGACTAGTATTACAATACAAAAATGAGAAAAAGGAACAGATCCAGAACCAAATCTGTAGAAATCTTGGTATGAGACCTAATGGAGCCACATCACCTGAAGAATCTTCATATATAAATGTGAGATTAAATGTGATTTGTTTGAATTTTCGTTTATCTCATTTGTAATTTGGGACATTTTTCACATTTTTGATCGTTTGCATTTATTCTTTTGAAAACCATTTGTCCATATCCTTTGACTACTTATTTGAGAAATGGTTTTTGGTCTTATGCACTCATATCTTAATTATGAAACATTTATCAGAAATAGGTGATGCAAATATTTCCCCCCACTCGATAGCTTGTCTTTTTATTTAAACTGCACTTATTTTGCTTGCACAATTTTTAAATAACTTTATCCAAATAAAATGGTTGATTCTAAATTTTATGATCACATTTTGCATTTTTTGGTTAGAAATTCTCCCCTTAATAACAGTTCTGAAAGTACTTATTGCTGTTTTACTCTGTTTTTTTTTTTTATGATTTGAGCATAAGGTAAAAAGTGCTAACCTAAATTAATTACTTTCAAATTACTTTTAAGTTTTCCTAACAGTTCTTGTTGAAGTTGGAGTCCTCTGACCAATAATTTTGGTATTCAGTTTTTAGTGAATCTACTTACAGGTTATGGCAGCTAGTTGGTACATTGGATAGAGCTCTGGGCTAGGAATGAAGAAGATTCATCTTCCTCAGTTCAAAGCAACCCTCAGATACTTGGTAGCTGTGGGCAAGTCACTTAACCCTGTTGGTCTTAATTGCTTATCTGTAAAATGAGCTGGAGAAGGAAATGGTAAACGATTCCAATATGGGGTCACAAAGAGTCAGTGCGTTGTTAAGCAAAATTGTCTCCTTAGCATGGCTTTTGTTTCTTTTGAGTGGAAGTACTTTCAGCTGTTAAGTGCTAAGCCCCAGGCCCAAAGCCCTATCAGGTGTGAAACCTGTGTGGGTGTAGATTAATGACTTAAGAG